>JALLOT010003161.1:438-11641 GCA_036939595.1 Thalassiosira livingstoniorum | reverse complement strand
AGCCAAATTTCAATGTACACATATCCATCATTGGCCACAAGATCAGCTAGGATAGGCATCAATTATTCTCTGCGGTAAGACATCATATTTGAGTCTCATTTATTCAAATCAGTCTAATGGAGTATTGAGGTAAAAATTTGATGTCTACAGTGAAAAAATCAGCTTCCGGTGTAGAGAGGACAGAATCAAGGAGTAGTTTCACTGTGGTGATATCAGTCATTGGCATGCTGACACCTCATGGGTAATTGATGCGGTTTTCACCAATAGTGAGGCAAGTTCTATTGGGGTCCTCTTTTTGAGGATGATAATCCACAACAATCCCCCTGGTGTAGGTGACAGTTCTGACTTTTGGGACTTGGTTTTTATTTATGAAGAAAATTGTGTTGGTGTCCCTATAGCCACATTTTCTTTGTGCAAGTTGGACAAGTTCCTTTGTGAAGAACTTGCTCCAGATGTGCTTGTATTTGTCTTTTTGTAATAGATGGCAATATTCCATTTGTTTTCCCATTTCTGGATTGGTTATTGCATTTGCATCATTGTTGTGAGTTTTGTATGCCAACTGTCTCCAAATTTTGTCTTCTGTGAGTGCTTTGACCACCATTACATATGATTTGTAATGTTGTAGTCAAATTGGATTTGTTGACTGAACCCACTCTGTTTCCTGGATGATGATGGAATTGGCTTGGGACTGTGTAATGGAAAGTAGGTTATACCTTGGTTGTGGAGGGAATGGTGTATTGATGGCATCATCAAAGTCTCAGATCATTCGAAGAACTACTGGCTTGGGGGTGTTATTTTTGCTGCTATCACCATCTGATGTTGGCGGTGTTTGTGTTATGACTTTGGTGAGATTTTTATTTAATGGTATGTTGTGTTGTGGAGGCTTTTTGCGTAACAACACTTCACGCAATTGCTCAATTGCCTTTAATTCATCATGGTCTTCTGCTTGAGCTTGGTCTAAGGCCCTTGATGACTCTATGATAGCCTTGACAATTCTGTCTGTGTTTGTAACTTTGGAAAGGGAGACAGAATGGTGTTGAAACTTAATGGTGTTGGTGATTTGTTGCGTCCCTATTCCTGCCACCACAACTGTGTAACACCGGTAGTGGTTGGCAGCAGGCCCAACATACTGACCCTCAATGGCACGGCACCATTATGATACCCTTGTGTTCTGCTTGGCATGGATTAAAACTTTGGTTCCCAGGGGAGCATAGGTGTAGCATCAAAACTGTGTATCCCATACAATGCCTTGTATGCTGACAAAGCTGGATTGCATCTGCAGGGTTGGAGCATGTTGAGGGTGATATTAAATTGGTCAATTAATTGACACCAGAGTCCCATTGGGAACTTGTCTGGTAGACTGGCTGTACCAGCACTCCAATGATTTTTAGCTGTTTGCACCACCTTTTCTGCTGTGTTTTGCCTGTACATATCTGCAGGTGTATGTTGTCAAATTGTACCTTGTTCTTGCAAAAATTGTTCCACAATGGATGAAGATTTGTTGTTGACTTTGTGGACCTGGGGCTTGAACCCCTTGCTTGTTAGGTTTACATATACCGTCTTGTACACATGTAGAGTTTCCTCAGATGATCTATTTTTGATGGGATAGCATAAAATAGCATTAAAATCATAAATATAGAAGACAATCAAGCACTTGTATCCCCTGTTTGATGTTGTGGGTATTCACCTAATTTGATCACTAAAAACCTTTCTTTCTAGGTCTTCCAATGCCATAAAGAGACTGGGTTAGCTTTGACATTTTCTGGATTCTCTTCAGGTAGCTCCATAGGATCAATAATTTCTTTTGACTTGTTTTTGGTGGAAGGAGCGCCTTGCCTTGTTTGAGTCATGTGCCTCTTTTCCGTAGTAGTGCTCACCTGTAAGAATTTCTTGATTCTTTTTGTTGTCAATGCCAGCCACCCTTGGAAGTGGAAGTAGCCAGTCCTGACAGCTTTGATCCATGTCAATTTGACTGGGCTGGACATGGAGGTGAGATAAAACTGAATGAGTTAGTGAGTGCTTGAGCACTCATAAATGCTATTAATATTGATTTCCAACACTGCTTCAGTTGAATTTGCATCTTGCATTTTTAGTTCTGCCGCTTAAATGGTGATGAGTACCTGCCACAAATTATTTGTTTGGTCCCTTTACCCTTGGAGCACAATTCTGTTTTCATACATTGCTTCACAATCATTTTTGTGAGCTTGACCTTGCAACCATTGTCACATAATTTTTCTACTGTTCCAAGGTTGTTTTGCAATCCAGACAGCTGCTCCCTGATTGTAGCTTTTTTGGGACATCTGGCATGTCCATTTGTTTTGTTAAGTTGGTTTGCATTTTTTAATCTAGGATTAAGACATTTGCACTTGGATTTTGCCTCTCTGCCTCTTTTGCATCAGTTGTGGTTGAGAGGAGAGTTAATGATGCAGCTGAGTTAAGCAATGAAGTTTGATTATTGTTTTATTTTACAATTATGGCCCAGCTGGATTTTGTTACATTTGTTGTACTACTTTTTTTAGTAACTGATTCATTGGCAGTCAAATTTAAATAATTTGAATGATTAAATTTAGTACTATGTAAAACAGCACCCACTGGTTTGCCCCATCAATGACGGTAAACTTGCTTCCATCCTTTGTTGGTTTGGAAACCCCCTATGTTATTGTCATATGTGTTGTCATCTTGGTGCCCTTCCTTTTTGTAACCACATTTCCTGCTATTGTGATTCCAATGAACTTTGTAGTACCCCCACGACCAACAATATCCCTTCAGGTCAAATTTGAAATCATTATGGTCCCTGCTGTTGTTCCTTATTGTTTTGATTATTGTTTTTATTGTTGTTGTTTTGATTATTATTGTGACTATTGTTTTGATTGTTGTTTTGATTTTGATTGTGATTGTTGTTGCAATTGTTTCTGTTGCCCCCCTGACAATGTAACATCTTGACTAATTTTTTGATTTCTTTGGATAATCTGCTGATGGTTTTGTTGGAAACTTTCAATTGCCCACATGGATGGCATTGTTTGCAAAGACTTGATTGAATGATTATTGTCTTGCCATGGTTACCATGGCTAAGCCATCTACAGCCTCTTTAACTTTATTATTGGCTGTTGCATCTTCAATGGCATTGATAGTGACATTGATATCTCCAGCTGTAAGCCACAAGAATTCCTTATGGTCTTCAATGGTGGTATTCCAAAAAGATTGAATTGGATCCAATGAGTGCAATCAGCAAGTGGCAGGCAAGTCCAATGCGATAGTTGTCTCTAAAATACCCCAGCTCGTTGTTGGCTAAGAGGGCAACTTGAATGACTGTTGCATCACTGAGGGGGTCACCGGCATTGTTAAAAACTAAGGACACTCTTCAATCTGGCGAACATAGTTTGAAAATCCAATTTCTATATCAAATGGTTCTTCTAACCATGCCTTGTTATCATTCACCATCTTATTGGTGATTTTTCCTTTTTCAATCAAAGCAATGTTTCAAGATATCCAGGGCTTCCATATGATTGAGACAAGTGTACTTGTCTTCAATTTCAAATAAGAGTGCAGCTGGCATTCTTTTTAATTGAACCTTTGTAATATTTTTAATGAGTTCTTGAATTTGGTAGTTTTTGTGGAGTTCTTTGCGCTCCTCTTCTTGGCGTGCAACTTCATTGGCTGGCATGTTGTCCATGATGTCTGGGTCATATGAGCCAGGGTCAAGACTCTCAACAAACTGGTGACTATAACTGGCTTGGTATAAGGTGTTGTTCATTGCAAGACCCAAGTGTCCATTATTGTGCCACCATGGGCAGTGGATTGCCGCCAAGTTTTGGTAGACCTGTTTTCTTGTTTTGTTCAATTTTGCATAATTGGCCTCCCCCATAATTTGCTGAAGTTCAGGGTGAGGCATCAAGGTGAGGATGCCTTCATTGGTTGTTGCCACCATGGTGGCAGGGCACCGTAGCACTGGTTGATGTATATACGGTTTTAGGCATGATGGTGAGAGGTAGGTAAGTCAGTATGTGCATAAAATAATGAGATTAGTCTATGTGCTAACACACCCCAGCTACACTGCCCAGCATTGGCCAATGACACTGGGTTAACCCGTCTGCCACTGCCAATGCTGACGTCCTGCAAACACATCACTGTTGGCTTGGTTACTCTGGCACCCAGGTAGGACAGGCAACAGACAGACACCCCAGAACATCTGGGTTCAGAATTACTGGTTGGTTCTGAATTAACTTGCCCCATAACAAATTGACCTGCTATCAAACTGTTTCAGGTGAGTTCCATTAACTCTGGACTCAGTGGAGCTCAAACTTTTTGACCAGCATTTGATGGTATTCTCCCTAAACCATAAGCAAAATTATTTTCTAATTGTTTTTAATTATCTTTAATAAGTATACAAGTATTTTTTCTCCATTTTAGCTTCTTTATTGGAAAGCTTACCTCTCATCTCTCTATCGTCAGCTACAGTACTCTATTCATTTCTGAAATTACCAGTGGTAGGAATTCTCACTACTTCTTTAAATCCTCTATTTGAAGCTGCAGTAGCCTTGATCCACTGAAATAGATATGAGTTCATTTTGTGGCCTTGATCAATGTAGTGTGATAAAATTAAGATGATTTTAACAGGGATATACCTTACTGCAAATACAGTCCAAATCTGACTCATTGTCCATCTGAAGAATGTCTCATCCCTTCCACACAAATTCCAAACAGTGCAACCGATCCTCAGATTTTGGTTTGAAAGTGCATCTTTTAAGTAGACTGGAAGAACATGAAACCTATCCTGACTTGTTCCTATGACCAAATCATCAACTTCATCTGGATCTTGCAAAAGTTGCCACCACTTATTGTGGCAAACTTGCTACTAACTTTACTTCAAAATATATTTTCCTCATTCACATTTTTTGGACATTTTTAATTTTAATTAGCACTTTCTCTGATGCTGGTAGAAGCTTGTGCAGCTAGCTTCTTAGGGGGTACTTTATGTCAATTTCCAGCACAAAGACATTATCTGAAGGATATAAGTTCTTTGATGCTGCACTTTTTGTCTTCTTATCACCCTTTCTTGTTCTATTGTTCTTTGGAGTAATGAATGTGTTATTTCTTTTCACTATGGTGATGGTGTGTTGAGTGTTGTTGGAAAATGTTTGGAAGCTTACAAGATTGAATCTGATGATTTTTTAACAGCTCTGTACAGAAGTTACAGGTGGCATCCCTCTTTATCCCTCTAAGCCCTGATTTTTAGGTACTATATAATAGCTCCTAAAATCACAATTTTACTAGTACTTGCTAGTAAAAATGCAAAATTCTATTTTGCATAAAAAATATGTTACAGTCAATTTAAATTCAAACCAGCTGGGGATCTATTTGTTTATATATTAAACTAAATTACTAATGGGTTTTAACATAGCTGAGGTTCTAGTTATATTACAATTATGGTTTTTCTAGTCTAGTTACAAGCAATGTTTGTAACAACAAGAAAATGGTATTAAAAATAGTAATATTGGTAAAAGTTGACAGTGCTGTGGTGTTGACAAGATCCGCCAACAAAGGACTAGTCCAAGTTTTATTTTATTTTCATCTACTGGAGAAACAGTTTTGTGAGCTCTATACTTGTCAGAAATGAATCTACCAAAGATAATTAAGACAGTAATTACACAACTTTGTGTTTAAAAATTACTTGAGCTCATTTAAAAGACTGATAAGGCATAGGTATGTCAACACATTGAGGTATTCTAGTCATGTGTGTGAGGGTAGGGAAAGTTCAGTGGGGTTTCAGTTCACGATAAATGTCATGAAAATTTAAAATTGAACAAACCACATGTATTAGATAGAGATGATTGAGTGTCAAAAATAGTGCTTTTTTTTGGTGATTGTGACACTCATTTAATCTCCTAACTGGGCTCTGCCAATCTATCTCTCCATTAATTGCTTGAACCTGTTATATGCACTGGTAATGATTGAAGATATCCTGATGTGAAAATCTAAATTATTAAATGTTAGAAAGTACGAAGGCTTGAATATTGATACCAATCAATTCTGAAGTACCAATTCAAAACTATTTATATTCCTAGCACCATAATATATAAGCATATAACTATAAAACAAATAGATATCAATTAGCATGATAATTTCATGTGTTTTGAATCATAAATGGGTTTGTGTTTTTTTTTAAATCTGCTAAAAAATTAATAGATCTTAAAGTGTGATGCCTAAGTTCATTTTTGGTATATTTTATGTTGAACACTTCTCGCGCTGGTCATTTAACTTTGATTCATTAAATGGGTTGTTTTATAAAAATTTACTTTAAATTCATAGCAACATTTTTTTACAATTTATTCATTTTTTGTTATAGGCTTGCTGTAGTTTTGAACCATATATTGCTCAGTTTTTATTTATAACTAAATTTTAAAATGGTGCTTTTACTTAGAGTATTAGAGTTATGTAATATTAGGTGAAATGTGATTTGAAACAGACATCTCAATTCTACAGGTCATGCTGGAATTTATTAATACTTCTGCTATGGGTGTATTGATAGTCATATTGGCACCACAAGTGATTGAAGTTTGGTGAGCTATAATGAAACTTTCCTTTCCTTTCCAAAATCCTCATCTAAATAATACCATCAGGTTACCTAGCTTGCCCCTTAATGAAAATAATGTAGAATCTATTTTGCCATAGATGGCATGAAGTGATTGATGTTGAAATGATGATTGCAAATACTATTGCTTGGATCCATATCTTGACACACATGACCTTGAATAGAGATCCAATGTAATCATAAACATTGCTTCCTGTTGTAATGTGCATTGTAGTAGAAGAGTATCAGGTAATAAGTGTCATGGGACTAGATAAATAATTGGGAAAAATGAGAACCATGCAGCATCAATGTGTTTGTTACCTTACCTTTGTGAAAAGGCATCACAACATTGATGTAATAACACCCAAACAAGGGAGTGGTGGATGGGTGGGTATGATATGTGGGGTGTGGGATGTGGCCGGTGGTGTTTGGCAGTTGCAAGAGTGGTTAGTTGGGATGCAGCGATGAAGCATTTACCATGTAGGTGACAATGATGGTGCTATGTTATCTTCTACTTTACCTATACTGCCACTGGCAGCTGTGTGTTGTTGTTGTTGAACCCATGCACACAGTGTGTTTGTTCATGAATAACAAACAACAGTGCCAGAAAGTGCTAAAAAATGGCAGAGGAAGAGGATAGGACAGCAACAATGTTGGTGGTGGCAGTAATACTTACACACCATCTCATGTATTGATTGGCTGTTGATTGATGTAGCATGGCATTGTACTTGAATAATAGTGCATGTTGATCTGAATAGTAAGACATGACAAAATTGTAGCTTCATACAGTATTTTATTAATTGAATCATAATGTACCTCAAATCATTATTTGTATTTGTATGTACATACATGCTCAAACTTACATAAGTATGGTATTAAATCCCACACAGATCAATCCATAACTATGACTGTAGTACTACTTAAAATCTTTGTAGAGAGTATAAGAACAATACTATGGTAGTACTATCAAGTATTTTCATGCAATATTCATTGATCTTGGAAAAAAGAATAAAATCTTTTCTCCATTATAATGCCTCTTACCTGGTAACTGACATGATAACACCACTTTTACCAGGATCTCCATGTGTTGGGGGTAGTATAAATTGTTTACCATCAATGGTATACATGACAGTAACTATTTTTGTTACCATGCAGTTACCATCCATGATAAGACACACAAACACCATAAGTAAGCCAAACAACCAATGCATTATAAAGAGCACACTGTTATTGTCAACAAGGACGAAAGAGCAATCATTGTTGAAATCTTGACAATAATATTGTCAATGATAATCCAACAATATAAATTTGACAGCAATCTCACTGCCATCCAATTCAATGTCATTTGATTGACACCATTGATGAAATTCCTAAGATTTCAGCACATGTTCTTGCAATTGCTCTTGGAAAATAACCTGATATTTGGGAACATAAAATATGATTACTATCTAGTTGTAGCTATGGACTAAATAATTGTCATGTAAAAGAAGTACATTAGTACCTATGGTACTGGTTAACAAGCATCATAATTATTTTAGAAAAAGTCAATAATGTGGTCAATAACAATTCTTGAAAGAGCTACCCAACTGAAGAGAGTAAGTATTGTAAGTATTATGGTAATACAATAAGTAGATATGATGGTTTAGGATAGAAATAATATATGGCACATCACAATTGAAGAAAATGGTGATAAAGTGGTAGGTGTGCAATCATTTGTAAATGCTGCCATATGTTTGACTCCCAAATGCTAAGAAGAGGAGCATTTCATTTGAGCTTGACCATTATTACATTAGGAGGTCCAGAGCTTAAAGGACACGTGGAGTTTTTGCAAGTCCTGCTTATATCTTTTTGAATAAAATTTAGCAGATGCTTGCTAATGAGCACCAGCAGCCAGCCATCAAGTTGAGTAAAAAATGCTTCATCCTACCAGCGACACCAAAATCATTTTTCTCAGATCCAATGGCGCGGTGTTGGCTCTAGCTAAGATTGTATTGGTTCCAATGTAAAACCCTTTGGTCAGAACATTTATTGGTCTATCATAAATGTTCTGACCAAGGGGATTTTTCGTCTGTCAATGGTAGATGGAGGAATCATCTTTTCCAGCCACCAATTTTGTCATTTTTTGAGGCAACAGCAACATTGACAAGTTGTTCATCATAACAATTGCCTTCTTGTATCACCACCACCACATCTCTCACCTTGCCTGCTCATGCAATCAACGGTTGATTGTTACAGTAAGTGAACCTCTTGCTTTTTTTCTGCTGTTCACTTGGTTTGATCTCTTGCTTGCTGTTCCCTCTGCTTCCAACTTCATAAACAGGGGGTAGACAGTGATGACAAGGCCAGCGGACCCATCACCAAACCCTTGCATTGATGCGGCTATGCATCTCCTCTGCTTATGCCGTGCACCTACAACAGACTCTTGCTGTAAATCTTTTTGGTGTTGCCCACAGCCTGTATTCTCGACTGACTTGTTGTTTGAAGATGGGCAAACGCAACTACAATACAGAAGTTGAAAGTAACAGGTATGTTCTTTTCTTTTTGCTTGTTTTGTTTTTATTTCTCATAACCAAATTGTGCACTCAACGCCAATTGTCTTCCTTCCTTCAGATTTAAGTAACTTTGAGCATCTTTGATACATTTTGAAATAAGCTAAAGAAAAGGTTGTGTCTTTTTTGTCTGATGACATATTGTTGCAATGCACCAGTAACTACTTAACAATTAATTAGAGTTATTTGTCTGCTAAATGTATGCAGGAGATCCATTATTAGAATGAAAGAACAATTTTGGAAATTTTGTACCAGTTCTTATGTTGATTTACTGTAGGAATGAGCACTAGTCCGTTAAATTTTAGCTATAAAAAAATACAGTGTAAAATGCCCTATAGAGACCAGAAATCAACCATTTTTTTTGAAAAAAAGTTTTTGGCAGACTTAGTTCAACCTCTAAAAAATTCTAGACCACTCAAAACTTGGATTTGAAGGGGGGAAATATTTTGGATCAATAAGCTCTGGACCCCCTAATGACATGTGTATTTGTTTCTCTGTTGTAATTTTCTAGATGTATCTCTGTTTCATATTATTATTGCACTCCCAGAAACTAATTTAGATAAGTTTTTTGCTATTGTTAGAAACTTGGTGTTATTTTTATATTGAAAGACATTGTTCAGTTTCTGCAAACTTCACTGACATTATCTTGTTCATGCATGTTTGCACATGTTTCTGAGTTTTTTTTAATGTTGTCATTGGCATACTGTCATAATATGTTATTATCATGAAAATCAATGTTCAATGCCTTCCCAATGCAGCAAAGATCTCTATGCAAGTTACTGCAGGTTTATTTCATAATATTACCCAATTTTAGTACATTTTACTGTCCTTACCCCAATTTAAGGAGGAATGTATGGTAACATAATTTTATCTGGTTTATTGTGATAAATGAAGTAACCACCCACTAATTGACCAGTAACCAGTGGTAATGGTCCATTTTTGCTCAGGTTCAGGTACTTTAATGGCAAAGGAGGGTAATTTGGTAATGTGTGTTCTACCCTCCATTATGAGTGTGAAAATTACAATTTAGTTCCATCCTTTTTCACATGTGTCATCACTATCCTAGTGAAACACACTTTACTGATCCATTGTACTTCTTTTCGGGATCAATATTTGTTTCTACACCAGTTTCTTACATGAATTTCTGATCCATTAATCAACTTCACAAAACAATGAGTTCTGTTGGCTCTACTTCTGGTGAAATTGCTCATAAATTCATGATGAACCTGATACCACTTCTGTTAATTTATTCCACAGACTCCTCCTTCTAAAAAGCTCATTTTTCACTTGCCACATTCTCCAGTGTCTTGTGCTTTATCAGCATTGATCCATCCATTGAGAGCTCTCCATTCCAAACCACACAAGAAGCTGTTTGATTTGTGTTCCTCTCTAACTGGATCATTTTTTTTCAACAACTGCTTTTGATGACATCATCCATTGGATCACTTAGAATGTATGAAGTCATCTAATACCAATCAATTTGATTTATAATGTTGGAATCTGTGTTGTTCATGATTTTTGTAGAAGCTCCTTGTCAAATGACCAAATCAAATTGATTATGATGTTAACTGTAAAAACACACCAAACTCACAAGTCTCCTTTGAAAAGATACAATAGAGCAAAAGGAGAGAAATATTTTGGTAGATTTTTGTATTTTTATTTTGGTACAATTTTTGTAAAAGTTTTTTGTTGAGTCAAAATCAGTTAGAAAAACAATGTTTCACTGGTTGGAATCAATACTACACAATCTGTCAGAAGCAGATTTTTCCAAGAATCCTAAGGCTCACACATGTAATAATGTTTGGTTGGGTGTGTGCTATCCCATAATTTGTCTAGAATTGATAACATTGAGGTGATGCAATTTGCCAAAGTATTAATTATATTTGGTTTGCATACAATAAAAGTAGCAATATTACATTGTGATCTCAATGGTAAAGCAAATTGTTGGTATTTACTTAGATACAGATTTCATAGACTAAGCCACCATGAACAGGTCATGGTCTTTACCAGTTTTGTTAGAAACAGAGAGGTACCATACTGGGAGGAAATATACTGGGGTTGAAAATAATAATCCCCACCTGTC
>JALLOT010003159.1:0-11645 GCA_036939595.1 Thalassiosira livingstoniorum | reverse complement strand
AATAGAAAATACCACCATTTCTTTAGTTTTAAGATCTAAAGCTTCCAATATGAGATCATTTTTCATTTAAGTAATATCTTAAAATAGCATTCGGATTTTATTGTCAAAATATTTTCAAAACACAGGTCAAATAATGTGTTCCATTTTTTACTTTCATAAAAAAGTTTTCACCAGTGCAGCATACAACAGTACTCATTTGCTTTTCTAGGAAAACTGCTATTTAGAGCATAGAAAATAAAATGATTGGAGAAAAAGAGATACAGTGTAGTCCAATATTAAAGAAGAAACGTAAGGTAGAATAATATTTTTTTCTGTGCATGGTACCTTCATACTTTCTAATCAATTGTCTCTCAAGTTTTGTTTATCACTATAATACTGTAATATTTAGAAGAAATAAGCTTTGTAAATTTTCCAAAATACAAAATGATATATCTTCCTGGTCACTGTTTTTGATCTTGTGTGTTTTTTCTCTGTTCCATCCCTAAAAAAAGACTCATTTGATGCAGGTAAAAAACTCCCATTTGGTGGTGGGGTAAGCAAAATACTTGAGAAAAATATGGTCAAATAAAGCTCAAAAAATGCTGCCTTAGCAATGATAGAATCTTGTACTGTCTTGAATGCAATGCAGTTTTTGTATTCACAGTAACCAATGGTTGCTTTCAAGTACATATCAGATGTCTATCCAATCTCTTTATCCCCATCTGTTAACATTACCACAACATATTACCTGTAGGAACAAGTTTCATTGGAAGACACTGGAACACCAATGGGGATGACAGGAACATACTTTTAGAGGCAGGATCATTTTGAACATCGGTGTGATCATCTCTTGGTGACAAACATACAAATTCTTCTACAAAATACCAACCTCATTCCCGTTGCTATCAAACAAGATCATAGTCACATT
Organism: Thalassiosira livingstoniorum; assembly: GCA_036939595.1. Classification (NCBI taxonomy): domain Eukaryota; phylum Bacillariophyta; class Thalassiosirophyceae; order Thalassiosirales; family Thalassiosiraceae; genus Thalassiosira; species Thalassiosira livingstoniorum. Next base: position 10,738 of record JALLOT010003159.1, on the reverse strand, counting down.
GGCAATACCCTCATTGTTTCCATTGGAGATACATTATTGTACAATGTCTAGCACACCTTCGAGCATAACTTTCACAACACACTGGATTTCAAAATAACCAATTTGGTCATGGAGATATTGGCTGCAGCACATTCTCACAGAATTGCATATATATTGAAGCAGCCAATCGGATGAAGTTGAAGCAAAAATGGGTATGAATACCATTCAAAGAACAAGTCTTTACTGTGAAAAATTGAGTTTGCCTCCCTTCAATCTGACTCGTGTTTTATAAAGTAGTGCAAGAGGCATTGGGAGTTGCAAATGCGGTATTGAAAATATCTAAAATATAAATTCAGCCCTTTTTGTAAAATCAAGTTGTTGCTTTTTACTGGTGTGCTTCACGGATAATCCCTTTCTTCGTACTTAGTACTATTAACAAGCAGGTTATATCATTACGTCATGGTCGTGACTTACAGTCTCTTGTCAGTTTTTGACTTTATCTCATACCTAATTTCATACTACTTATTCCATGATCGAATATTAATCTTGAGATTTTATATCTTCTGTTTTAAGTATCACCAGATCAGTTTATATTTAATTCTCAAACTACTGCATTCCACCCTCTCCTTCCCATATGCATCTTCCACCTCTCCTCCACGCATCCATTTGCCTTGTCTGAATGCAACAAGTTAAATTTCCTACCTGACTTATGAAAATGAGTCATATTCATGGCCTCATACCCCTCATCTTTCCCACCGACCCCCTCTCTAAAAATCCACTCTCTCGAATTCTCCTTCGTCCCCACCACCTTGACTGTCCGATCATGCGCACCTACATAAACACCTGCAGGAACATACCCCGACGTTTCAATCCCCTTGAATTGCTGAAACAAAATAAACCCATTTTTAAATGCCCCCGGTCCAGTAGTCTTTGCAGCGTTATTTTTAGTAATATCATCTAAATTCGCCACCTGATTCAATCCCCACTTCGCACTCAAATACATGATTGGGTGTCGAGGGGACGATGCAAAAAAGTACTGGGCAGGAATACCTAATCCCTCCAATGGATACCATGCATCATCATCATCGGCAATGGAATCTTCTCCAAATTTATTGGGGGCTGAATCCATATCACTGTACACACCTCCATATTCCCATAGTATCAAATATCGCCAAATGTCTGCCTTTCCAGCACCGGAAACGATGCACCCCGATACTACCTCTTGAAGTTCAGGGAATTCCACCCACTTTTTATGATAGAGGAACTTATTCACGGCTAAATCATCGTGGATGTAGATGGAGTAGGAATTACCCAGACGTTTGATCCAATTTTCGACATTGGTGGCAAATGATTTCGTCATGCATCGAGACTTTGCTGTAATGTGGAAGAGGCGGGGAATGAGACGTGTCATTTTACCATAAGTAACATTCGGAATGAATGGGGTTGTTCCATTGGTATTGGTGGCGTTTTCGGGTAAAGAATAGGACATGGTTCGTCGGTGGGTGATTTTATCAGGTAGAATGTGATCTTTAACGTATATGAGACCTGGTGGACAGGAGTAAGGTCGATCAGATCCGACGAGTTCTCGTAGTTCAGCATTGGGAAATGGATGGGAAGGGAGAGGTTTTCCTCTTGGATCAAATGGGGAAGAATACGATGAAGCGGATGGGGGTGAGCCAACACGAGAGCTGTGACTGTCTGACTTTGAGAAGGTTTCGTATGGGGCATCTTCCAGTTCTGGTGACAACATCATATCTGGATCAGCAGAATTTATCGAGAGAGAATGCATTTGTTTGGAGATCCATACAAAATGAAACGCAACCATTGCGGCTAAGCCAATTTTTAAGAATGATTTTACATTCAATTTTTTATATGGCGGGAAAGAGTTTGCGGAAGCGGATGTTTTGGGGGACTTGGGATTTGTGCCACTGCCGTCGTTGACATTGTCTTCATCTAGAGCCGTTGAAGAGGATGGATTCTTCATCATGATATTATTGTAGTGTTGGCCGATTTCTGATTATTTCCAAGCTTTTACAAGCGAGTAGGTACCAACCAGGAACATCCCAGAGTCACGCTAATGTCGTTATTTCATGCACGTTGGTAAAACCTTGAAACTTCTTAGCGTGATATAACGTGACTGAAATTAAAAAATTAAAAAATGTTTTTTGCGATTATTGAAACACGAGCAAGAGTGGGGGTGGACTAGATAAAAAAATTCTTCTGAAGTGGTTATCTTACCATAGTTTTTATACCAGAAAGAGCAAATGTAGATTTATTACTGAGTCTAGGATACAATAGAGCTTATCTACCATCCCCAAAAAATGAATGCAACACTAGGGAGACAACACAAACCATGATGGAAGGACAGCAACCATGGCGTCCGAGACACAACATGGCAATAAATACGGGTATCTCAACTTATCGACTTATCAGGTTCCCCTATGTGCATCCATTAGAAAATAATCATTGATGGTGGATGTGCCCTGCAGAACTTGACAAGTCAATAAGTTGAGATATTTATATCTCTTTTAGTGCCTTAATGATGTCATTGTTGGTTTGTCGCCATGCCATTTTAGGTGGTGAAGTGATACTTGCTCCAACTTTTTGACTTATTAAAATCCGCATTGTGACTCCATTGGTGATGGCTATTGCCAGAAAGATTTGCATAGCAAAACTAGATAGTAACTCAGAAATTTGAGGTATAATCATTACCTCGTGTCCATGTCTTTGGACACCATGGTTGGATTTTTGTTGTTGAGATTTTGTTTTTTAGGGGCAGATACGTTGTATTGTATCGCAAAATTAGTACAAAATCCACATACATTCTACCTGGTATAAAAGAAAGGGTAAGTGAAACTATTTTTTTGTCTCATAGTAGAAATGTATGGGGAGAATGAAGTAGTCCACCCCCACTCTCGCTCATGGTCACATCATCACACCACATCAAAAAGTCGTGTAGTACAATACTACTTACCATACCATATGATTTTTTTTGTGTTTTCTGGGAAGTGGATCTGCTCTCTACTTAGATAGCGGTACTCTCTAGAGTAAAGTATTGTACATGACAACTTTGTGATTGTACTACAAAGTAGGTATGGTACTAAGTAGTAATCGTAAAAAATAGTTTCAATTGTATGTATGTACCTACCTACCATATGCCGAGCGATAAGAGTAAAAACGCACGAACACCTCCGTCCAATCAAAAATATTTATTGTTACCTCGTCTACCAAAAAAAAGCTCACGTAAAAGCATTCGGCCCACATGTATTTACTAAATTTGGAGTAAATGATTTACTTCATTCGGAGTAAATGATTCTCATTTACTTCATTTGGAGTAAATCATTTACTTCAAATGAAGTAAATGAGCGAATCATTTACTCTGAATGTGGTAAATGAGATTTTGTTACCATGAACAGCCTTTTTTGTGGTAAAACTAACAGTTATGTGAGAGGGCGGATATCAATAAAAAATTAGCGATTATTTTTACATTCTTGCAGTAATAAAAGTGGTTTCATAATCATTACTGTAGACCAAATATTAATATTATGTAAGTAAAGGTACAAAGGTTCTACGTACATACGTATGGTACCTACGATAATTATAAGGTAGTATTTTTCTTGAAGTACATGTTTACGTACACAGCATGCATGAACCAAATACCTACTGGAGTGTAGTACTATCATGCAATGATACCAATCAAACGCAATTACAAGTACTCGTAGTATCTACCTAGTTAGTATGATGGTAGTAGTGTTTGTGATACCATACTGACTTAAAAGATATGCATAATATGGTACTATTAATCTTTTATTTTTTTTTTAAATACTCGTAGTAGGAGTAATGACCAGGTACCATACATACAGCCATAGTAATTACTAACCTACATAAGAGTATTATTATTATTGTATGGTACTAACCGCTTTATTATTAGTACCATACTCTCTCCAAAATTTTGTAACAGAAAAAGAGAATAACTACATGCAAATAATTTTGAAATTGCTTTTTAGCGATTTTTTAAAGCTCCAAATTAAAAAAAAGGGGTTTTCCACTTGTTCCTGCATGGCGTCTCGCGTCCTGCGTCTCCCCTGCTTATTTCACTCAATCATTCAATCAGTGCTTTATTTATTCACTGTTTCACTTTTCGCCTCTTCTGTGGTCCTGTGGTTCAATTCCCCGTCAACCTGGCAAGTGACCTTTTCCATTAAAACCAAAACATGACAACAGCCCATCGTCCCACATGGAAAGCTGCGGTAGGCCGCGCACAAGAAGGCGGATGGTCCGCAGGAGGAGCAATCTCGACGGCCTCATCCGCTCGAGACCTAGCCGCTCACACGAAACTCAAATTCCGGACTGGATCGCAGGTCGTGGGATTGAAAGGGGACGATCGCCGCACCGCCTTGTTGCAAGAATCTTTGATGAAAATGGAGGAGGCCGAGAGGCATGCCGAACTAACTGCCAAAAGGGTGGTAAAGATGGGGAGGGAAAGATTGCTGTTGGAAAATGGCGGTGAGGCTGAAGAGGAGGAAGGAAAGCTGAAATTATTGAAGCAAACTGCAGATGTGGACGAGGAGAAGTAAGTTTGATCGATTTCAATTTCTAAAACGTCTTTGATGTTTACTTCTTTGAACCTAGTCATAACATTGTTGTTTATCTTTTACTCTTATGATCTATTCGCACCGTTTGAAGAATAAAGGCAAAATATGACGATGAAGATGATGATGGTGGCGATGGCGGTGGATGGAGTGACTTGGACGATGATAGAGGGGGCGGGAATGATCGTGAAAGCGACGAGAGTGATTTAGACGCGTCAGACGATGACGAAGACGATGATTTAGATAGTGATGACGAAGACGAAGAGGCTGCTTTACAAGCAGAATTGGCAAAAATTCGAGCAGAAAGGGCAGCCGCAAAAGCAAAAGAAGAGGCCGAGGTAAGATAATGACAATTGAAATTATCCCACCATATTTTAGAAAAAAAATAGCCTCAGTGACATTTTCCGACGACTGCTTCAGGCGGCAGCAGAGGAGCAAGCTCAAATGGAAGAAGCTGCGCTGACAGGAAATCCATTGCTTAATGGAGGCGCTTCATCCACAACCGGTCGATTGAAACGGAGATGGAATGATGATGTCGTGTTTCGTAACCAAGCACGTGGAGAACCAGACCAGAACAAAAAGAGATTTATCAACGACACGGTGCGAAATGACTTTCACAAACGGTTTCTCAATAAATTCATTAAGTAGTAGTTGGAGATCGGCTACAAATAATGTTGTGACTTGGCGGGTGGCGGGGTCATGATGGAGTTGGTGTCACAGTGCAGGATTCCTATTTTTGAAAGCAAGCTTGTTAATGCTTTTCTTCTCTGCCATTCTGGCGCCATCATCATCTGTGTGAGTGCATTGAATCGGGGGTGGGATGGACTCTTCTTTTCCCTCTTCTATTGGTGTCATGTTACTTAGTCGCTCTTTCGCAGATAATACAAGTGCAGTGAGTGACTTTTTACTGTGTATTGAGCCTAGTGTAGACTGGCTCATAACACTTTCTGCGATAGATTGAATGTCTTCGCCATCTTCTTCATCGCTGACTACATCTGTCGGAACGAAATCGACGATTGAATGGGTTTCCAGCGCTTCGGCACGAAGTGCTGCTTTCTCGCTCTAACGTAGTCAAAACAGTAAAAGAGAAAAATGTTACTTCGAAAAACAGAATTGTGTTGTTGATAATACTCTTCATTTTCAATTGCTCACGTCTATAGCGGTTTGCAACCGAGTTTCATCTTTTTTCTTATCTTTTTGAAGGGTCTTTACTCTTTCTTTCACTTGGCCTATTAATGTTAGCAATTCTAAATCTTTTGTGTACTGGTCGAAATCAAGATTGTCTACGAAATCCAAAAGGTCTGCTTCATCATTTATGTCAGCCAATATCGCTGAGGTTTTGTGGGAACATTCCGATTGGCACCACGCTGGTTTTTGCAATTTTTTATCCATGCCGGTAATTTCTTGTGATGTTGCATCATTATCATTGCAGGAACTTGATGTTTCATGGTTAGCCGGTGTGTTTGCACTTTTTGGATAAATGTGGCATTGATTCGACAAAATAGCAACAATTAGGTGCATGAGATTCACGCGCATCTTACGAAAAATAAAGGGACCTTACTGAACCTTATTAGCATCAATCAAAGAATCGTCCAAAAGTCTTTTCTTCGTCTCTCGCTCTATGAACGCCTTTTTCTGCTCCAGTCGTTGCTTGTTTTCGGCTTCTTTTTTCTCCTCGAGCTTCCTTCGTTCCTCTTGCAACTCTTTCAGCCATTTCATGTGCTTCTTCAACGCCCCATCTTTCTTCGAAATTCGTTTCAACACTCGAGACTTTTCGGAAATTGCCACATTGCTCCCAATTGGTGTCTTGACTGTTCCACAGATAAATGACGAGCCATTTCTGCATTGCTTCAGATTTGACCCCTTCGAAAATATCATATCAGAAGCGCAAGAAATCATTGCTTTTCGATTTCCTCTTCCCCTACTTTGCTTCACTTTTTCATTTTGAATTGACATCATGCCGTAAGATGATCTATAGAGAGATCCACCATGGGCACCGCAATAGTCCTTAATTTCATATTCACATATTCATGTCACGTTGCTACGGGATTGGAATTTTTCTAGATGAAGATCGTTCCACCTTCACCACCTAGTGGTACAGATTTAGTTCCTACTGAAAATTCGAATTGTGAACATTTTCATTTTAAGTATTTAATTCGAATTTTTTGAATTTCCAGCAGGAGTTTTTCGACAGTGTTCAACCAACGTGAGCTTTCATTCTCATGGTTCAACCTGAACCTTCACGTTGGCTCAAAAAACTGTAATAACAACTTTCACTCTGTTTCCATTCGAACGTTAGTTTCCTTTATTACTTACTCACGCACGTGGGAGCACAATCCTACTCAATGAAGTCATGGCCAACAACATGTCTACCTCTGATGAAACCCAGCTGCCCAAGAACTCATCTTGTGTGTCTAATGGAGAATGGGAAAAGATGAAGTCTTACATATCAGAGCAACTTGACAACGTAACTTCTAGTCTTGACGATTTGCGAAAAGATGGTTCTATTGAGAGCATCGCTCAGCACATTAAACGTGGAGACGACTTCCCTTTAGCCCGCGTGAAAGCATGGTACCATGCGATGCTGGAAATTGAGTGCTGCAATCGCCCCGAAGTTGCCAAAAAGTTGGAATATATTTATAAGACACATTCATCGAGCGGCAAAAAATCCTTTGTTTTGGATACAACTGTGACATCACAAATGACGGGAAAGCATGATTGGAGGCGTAGATCTGGCCGCCCACTAGAAGATCCATCTTCTGTTGTTGCACGATTGGAGAGAAAAGAAGGGAAATTGACGATGGTCGAGAGGCAAGAATTATGGCTTGCAAAAAAGACGTTGCGCACGGAAGAGATGCAATGCCGAAAAGCAGAAGAATCATTGAATGCGAGAGCGAAATCAGCTCCTGACATCAGCCGCAGTCAGCGCAGTTACAGCTTTGTAAAGGCTTCGACTTCGTTAAAACGAGAAACAAATACAAATTCTGGCAGTAGAAGAAGATCTGTGCCCACCAACCCTTTGTCGAAACAAGAAGATGAATCCACCAAGGTACAAGCTGCAAGCATACGAAGAAAATCAGTGCCTGCTGCAGAATGTAATGTTGCTAGAAGGAACTTGTTGGGTCCCAAATCTACATCTTCAAATAGATTTCTGAGCAACATTACAAATAATCAGTCAGGAGACAAGAGGAAAAAAGTTATCAAGAAAAAGAAGAAACGAGACCCCATAAGGTACAAAGAATGTTTGGATTTAACTTGCCAATTACCAACGAGTTGTAGTTTTCCCTCGTCTGCCAAAAGGGTAATCTCATTGTTGTTTTTGCTCTTTCGTCAATATCAATTTATGAACATTAGTGATCCTTTCATGCAAAAGTCCACAAAAACTTGAATGCCTTCTTAGGATGCAGGACTAAGTACGACACTAAAGTTTCGAGAGAGAGATCACTACAGCAATAACCTCTATCTTACTCTTACTAATCGTGCAACAAAAAAACCATCTGTAGAGTGCATTTCTCCATCTAAAACCCCAGGAAGAACTCGCAGCCAGCCATTTTCATCAATTGCGCCTTCATAACCGGGAACTTCGCAGGATTTGATGGGTAAAGTTTCCATCAAAGCATGGCTCTGGTCGAGCGCCCCCCTATCAATTAGTTTTTGAACCTGGTCTTCACTTTCCTCCTAATCAGAAAGGAAGCACAAACAACGAAAAGAAACACTATTAATTGCACTGTTATACGAGAAAAAAACTCTGTCCGACTGCCTTCGTAGTAAAAGTGATAATAAGAAACGCACCTTCAATATTGAACATGTAGCATACACCATGACCCCTCCGACACTTAAAATTTTGTCTGCACAGTGGTTGGCAAGCATTTCCTGTGTTTTTAACAAATCACTCAAGTCTGAACTTCTACGTAGAACATCTGGACGCCTCGCGCCAGTACCAGTAGCGCTACACGGGACATCGACTAAAATACCATTCACATATTCATTTCCAGTCTCTGAAGGCATCCAGCTCTGTCCTTCACTGACAACCACTTCACATTTGCCCGAGATCTGCAATCTCTCCAAGTTCTCCATTAATCTCCGGCTTCTCCGTGGATTTGCTTCAATAGCTGTTACTTTTCCAAAGCCGGCCGAGACCAACTGGCACGTCTTGCCTCCAGGAGCTGTCAGAACAGGAAAGTGAATAAAGAATGCAGAAATTGGGATCTATCAACAAAAAATGCCAGAGAAATCGATATTGATTTGCACAATGCTCATGCCCTTCGTACCTGCGCACATATCGACACAATGAAATCTAGAAAGATCAACACCAGATTGTTCATTCACTTCATTCAGAACAATTTCTGTGCTTTTCCCAGCATTTTCTCGCAAAGCATTGATCAATACCAATGCAGGAAGTGTGGCCGATGCATCTTGAACCCACCTAAACGAGGAATATAGAAATGATGCAGCTCATATCAGATAATTCAGCAACAAATTGTCACGACCAGTACTTCTCATTCTTCCGCCATCACGACACGAGAACATGCCACCATCAACTATTCTATATCTCACCAAGTTCCTTCCTCGTATTCTGGCCAGCCCTTGACATCTCCTTTCATCGAAGGTCCTACTCGAATAGACCCTTGCGGCAGAAGAATAGCATCTTCACCCATTTTTGCCAACAAATGATCCAGTTTATCTTGTTGTGTATGAATGTTGCTCCCGTCACTGTTTCCATCATAAATTTTCATCAACGAGTATTTAGTGGTCAAGTCGATGTGAGGCGCAACTGAAGTTTCATCATATGGCATAATTTCGTCACATATTAATTTTGTCTTTTCGTCTCCCCAATCGTGTTTCCATCTTTTAAGGAGCCAGGGAGCAATATTATCATGGGGTGATGTTTTTTCACGGAGGAGCTTGGATCCAAAATGGTTGTTAGGATCTTCCAGGGTATCGGTTGACGGAGAATCGACTGGTATTGGTTTTGAAAGTGTACGAAATACCCCATTGACAAATTTGACCATTGCTTCCGGAACAGGGTAGTTGCCTGTAGATGTATTTGATGAAAAAAGATGGATATTCCGCAAAGCTTGGACGGTTTCTTGGTTTGAAGCAAAGGATGGTGTATCGAGGAACAAAAGTTGAGCTGCCCCAGTCCGAAGTGTTGCTTGGATGAGATGAGAGTGTTTTCCCTACATGGGTGATAAGCATCAGTTTTGTAGAGATCAATTGCCAATTGGGATATGTTTGATCAGTAGTCACCATTGTCAAGAGGAGAGAAGAATCGACGTCAATAGTGTGCAAACTTTACATTTTTAATACAAAAGGAAGCAGCTTTCACAAAAAAGGCAATGCATCCCAAATCCCAACTAACAGGATGTGGACGTCTCTAAATCACAGCAAAACCAACTTCTTGGAATAAAACTCCTACGTACCTTTTTCGGTGGGTATTTTTCAATACAACATTTCAAAACTTTATCAATTTGCCCCAGTCTTCTCTCAACAGTCGCCACCAGCAAACGTGCAAATGATCTATCTCTGGCTTCCAACAATTTGTAGTTTTCATCTTGGTCTAACAACCGTGATGCAAACGACGCTGCATTCACCTGAGCTCCCGATCCTGGGGAAGAGCATGATGGATACGTCGAGGCCGCAGCATTGGCAAGTGCTGTAATGGCGACAGACCGGGCGGTTGGCTGAATGTTGCTTTTCACGGTACTCCTTTTTCTTCTGTTGGTGTAGGGTTTTGATTCGCCTTTTTTCGCGATCTGGGTGGCTTGATTACTTGACTGATTTGACTGATTCAATGAAGATTTAGTTCGAATGGTAGGTTGTATTTCTGCTGCTCTCTGGTTTGATACTAAACCAAGATGGAGGGGTGTAGGATGGCGGATGACGTGATGGCCTTTCTGCGGATAGGGTGAACTTAAACTCTTCACAGATGATGCAAAGACCGAAAGACCGAAGAAGACTGATGAAAACATGGCCACAGTTGTAGTAGTGTTGTCATTGGTTGTGCGTTTCTTAATTCGAGCTACTTCTAGCAGGTTGATTGTTGGTTTTGGTTTGGGACAACATCATGACAAGCAAACTGAAATAGAAGGCACAATGGTGCACAATACTTCTTAATAATAATACAACACTTAGTTTATTTGCAATCTATCTACGGATCAGATTGC
>JALLOT010003158.1:0-11646 GCA_036939595.1 Thalassiosira livingstoniorum | reverse complement strand
ATTAGAGTATATTTTATTGCCTTATTAGCCCCCTTGTAGAATATTTACTTATGAAAATACAATACGGCATTTAAAAGCTAGGAAGGAGAAAAAGTGATAAAAAGTGGTGTTTGTTGGTTCTCTTGGCTCACATTTTGAATGATTGCAATAACCAAGCAGCCATGGTAGTACCTACTTACTTCCACCATGGTAATACCCAGCCATACCTACTACTATTACAAAGAAGGACCAATCAAAATTATCATTAACCTTTACCACAATCAAGCAGCTCAAAATGTTGCATTCTACCGAACTCTACCTCGTTATTCGCTCTGTGCAAAGAGACATCTACTATCTAATTTTGCACTTTTGAGTGAAGGCGGTGTGATAGAGGAAAGAAAAAATAGTCCGTCCTGAAAAATTAAAATTACAACATTGCATCCAATTTTATTGGCGGCGATTGCAATCCTTCCCGTGCCTAAATTCTTCATTCTTCACTGGGCTACAACAAATTTATCCGTAATCCGTAAGTGCCGGATATTTTAGACGGTTTTGGGTGTAATAATAGCTTTGCTTTACGTGTCGTCCTAGAACTGGTAGGAATTTCCCATTTCATTTCTGGCCCGAACTGTTATCAAAATCTTACCCGTTCTACCAGAACGAACTGAATGAAAGTATGTCGCATTGGTTCATTTCCCCTTTCATGAATTCTTCCCATGCCCACTTTCATTTGGGCTAATTACTTCTAGCGAAGCTAGAGCCCAAAAGAATTTAGATGGGGCATGGTAATTTTTTGCGTCGTTTTCCTTGGGTTGTCGTCAATACCACTTTCTCTTAAAATTTGAATGGAAGATGGAAGCTGATGGAAGGCATTTTATTCCTTTACTGAATGCTTCTCGTGCTCACCTTTTGCTCGTCATTCCAATTACGACCTTCCAACTTTTAAATGCAGATACCACAAGCCACGACAGTGAAATTTAGGTGCAATACCTGTCTATGCCTCATAGAATTTTTTGTTGTCACAAAGACAGAAGACTCCATTGATTTTTTTACAAGATTGAAAACTGCAGCTAGGTGTGACCTGCTGTGACATATTATTATCATTTTGACCTGGAATCATCCCCGACACTCTTCTCTCCAGCCATTGAACGTACCTAATTTAGTGTGAGGTCTCACTTTTTGGAATAAAACATCCCCTCCAATACATCAAAAATCAAGATGCAGCAACCGTTTTTCATGACACTCGCCGATTCCAATGGGATGTGCATCCATCACCCTAATATCTGTTTGCGCCAAGAAAGAGGTGACAATAATGGTGGCAATGCATCTGGAGAAACTGGAGGCGAGCACGAAAAGAAATGGCAGTTCATTTTGAAACGGTGCCCTGCTTGCCACCCAAAAACTAGCCCAATCGTTTCAAAGTCTCAAGCTACCACAATCGAATCTAAAGAATTATCTCCCGCAGCAATGAAAATAAAGAGCTTTTTGAATTTTGAGCCTTCAATATCATCAGACATGGAGGAATTCATTTCGCCGGGAAAGATAACTTCAACAGATTCCAATGCAAACACTAAAAGCAAAGTGCCTACCTTGAAATGCAAGACTTTGTACGACAACCAATCTCAAAATGCAGCCCAGAAGAAACTTCGACGTCGAAGCACCATGGAAACAGATGCCTTACTCTGCCAACTTAAGGAGAAGAATGCTCAAATAGCTCGTCCAAGGACACCATCTCCTACAGCATTTTCGCACAAGGTTCAGTCCTCCTGCCAAAAAGAATTTAACAAGAGTACATCGAATATTGACAAACAAACTCCGTCTAAAAAGTCAGAAGAAGCTACCAAGTATGAAACGAGATCAAAAGGGAAACGCCCTGCTGGCCGTCGTCATTCCATCGAGGCAGGTTCGTTTCTTCATCAGTTGCATTTGAATGCAGCAAAAAGTGCAGCTGCAAAGCGAGCAAGCGAAATTTCTGAAGTGAATGATGAAATAGTGTCATTTGGAAAGAAACCCGTTGATAATTCCACGATTCCGCTTGTAACTTCTCCTGTGGAAAATTCCAAGGTGTTCTCTACGCCGTTATCTGAAGTGCCTCATGCTAGTCAAGCCTCAAGGACGACCCCAGAAATCATTACTAGTCGAAATCCAACAATGCCATGCCCTGTCACGTCATGGAAAATATCCACTGAGTCAACATCAAGACGTAATATTAGCCGTCGTTACTCTTCGATCGAAGCTGGAATGACTTCCCATGCCAATGGAAATCATACTGTTCTCCAAATACCACAAGCTCCGCCAATGCCCCCCAAGGCAAGAAAAAGCCGTTCTGCTGGATATCGTCATTCTGTGGAGTTAGGAGAACTTTCGGATTCATGCTACCAGCAATTGGATCAGAGTGAAGCTGGTCGTGTTGCCTTTGACTGTGCTTCTAATGAGGTTTCTACGCACAAAGAAGTGGTTTCCAAATCATCTGCTCCAACTCTACGCACTTTGAATGAAATGAATTCGATCCGCCATCATTTTGGTCTTTTACCAGTGCACAAGAATCGATGTCAGTTCTCAGATTCAGTCATAAGTTGCCCTAGAATATCCAATATCCCCAAGAAAAAAGTCAGAGCAACGAACGTTCACAAGTTCCTTTTGCCACCAAGGATTTCTCTCTTCGCGACGAAGGCTGTGGCCGTTTGTCCATTCCCTTCACCGAATGTCACCCTTCGGTTACTGATTGTACACCACTGAATGCAAACAGAACTCTGAATAATCGAGGCAAAATGTTGCACTTCAACAGTGGCAAAAACGCCTTGTGCACCCAGAGTAATAGCAAGCCAAATCCCAAGCACAAACATCGGCTTTCAGACAACGACATTGATAGTTATAGAAATGAGAGAATGCCGGCCTCTATGAACGAGAGAGCAAAGTTAAATAGGGTAACACCCATTGACACTCAGAAGAAAGGTTCGAAAGATGTTGCTACATCAAACCAGAGGCGACGATCCAACGAGATCATCATTAAGATGAAAAAGGAAATCGATGAGGACACTTTGTTCCATGATAAAGAGGTCTACATGGAGAGACGCCGACATCGACGTGCTTCGGTTGGACCCATGGCAATCGAAACTCCACGACTTCGAACAAAGATGAGTAGTAAATGCAAAGTAGGCAACGCATGCGGTAGTCCCGAGGAGTTTTACGCGTTTTGATTGTTGTCTTATAGTACTAAGAACAAAAATTCAATATTTATTCCATTTTAAGTGTTTCATTAGCAAAGGCAATTCACCTTCACTATTCGTTACAAAGATCGTTTCGAAGTTGTATAAAATAAGGGAAAATGATTGTGGTATTTAGATAATCAATTTCAGCTTAGCATCTTTCTTTGAGTATCAAACAACGGGAAAGTCTCAATCAAATAATTGGCTTTCCTACACCAGTAGAATCAGAACATGGACCAAAATTGAGAAGAAATCAAATGAGGCAGATATTCGAAAGTCGTGCTCCTATGTGAATAATACTGAAACATCTAAAAGGACAGAATGTCTGCGTACAAAATAGTTTTTGTAATCAGCAAGCATGTAACAAACCCTTCCTGAAGCTCGCGGAGTGACCACAATAATGAAAGAAAGATTTTCAAAGTCCAATGTTTGTATCAGAAATCTAATTCTGTTGTTTATGGTGCCCATTGAAGATCAATTGTCAAAGCAATTGACCCATCCAATTAAATGGCAGTGCCATGTCCGAACAGGGGAGTCCAAAATAGCAAATGACTCTTTCTTTTTGGTTAGAAACATACTTGAGAGAATTTGTTCTTTCTAATGATACTCTGATTAATTACTTTTTGTCATGTGGACAAACAATTGTCCAGACGAATATGACACGATACTTTGAAAACCATAAAATGGAGCAAGAAGAAGATTTTGACATGCAAATAATTGTACATTTTTATTCTTGTCTCTCTGATTTTGTATTTACATCTTCTATTACAAAAAATCATTGAAGATCAAAAGTGCTTATTGCTCTAGTCACAGAAGTACTGAAATAAATATATTGAGTTTTCAGGTTTGGATGAGCTTGCTAGTGCTAGACTCTTTGGAAATATCTCCCATAGATCCACGGTGACGAATTCAATGTCTAGCAGCTGCATTGAGGATAAATTAATTCATCTTTTTGAAAAACAAAGACAGACTTCATTATGATGTGAATTTTTGAGTTGATTCCTACTTTGAAAATGTGCAGCAATGGACATGAAACATAAGATTTTTACTCTAGAGGAGTAAATGATGATCATTGACTTTTCGGAATGTATTTAATGTGTCTTGACGACTTTGCATCCAATGCAATCCTGCCTTGTCCATTGCCTTACATTTTTCTTACATAACAATAACCAACATTAAGCATAATATTTTTTACTGGGATAACAACCCTAATATTTAAGTAATTAAGTGTGTTAGTCAAAACCAAAAGCAATAGAAGACTAGTGACTGATTTTTCATAAAAAAGTGATATGATTGTGTTGCTTCTAGTCAAAATGAATGACAAATTTTATTTTTCTCAGCCACATTCCATAATTACCTGAAATGTGAAAAAAATGATTTGAATAAGAAAAACAGAATTTCAGAGCATTTATTTTAGTGCCAGTTGATACTTACACAGTTTTTGTCTTATAGTCCATTTTTTAATTGTTCTCACAAAACACAATTTTGATTACATTTGTCTTGTTCTTACTGCATGTCTGTTGTTGTTGCTGCTCACTTCCATAGTTTTTAAATTTTTTCACAACAAAAAATGAGAAAATATCTGTACGGGCTTTTTAGTTTTTCTTTATTGGGTCACATTTAAGAAAGCATGGCTTTATCATGAGTTCATGAGCAAGATTCAATAAGCTGTAAACTTATGATTCTCTGCCTCTCCCATGATTAAACATTTTTCTTCAAATGTCACAAGTTATGTTTCAACCATGCATCAAAAAAAATTATTTCTGTGATTAAGGATGGGGGGAAGATTTTTTACCACTTTGTGTATTTGTGTTACAATTATTTAACTTATGTTTCCAGACACATGTCAAGCACTTGTCATACTAGTTCAATTTGTGTGCTTGGACTTTGGAGTACAACATGGACATTTTGAATAAGAAAATGTCTAGCAACCTTTTAGACATGGGTTGGAGGGCAAATTACAAATTATCCTTGTTGATAATGGATGTACCATATTTGTTTGATTTTGAGCAAATATTGGATGTAGCATTCCTCAAATTTGATTTTTTTGTTATCAAATACAATAATCTTATGCAATTTGTTACTGTTGCGTCTGGATTTCCAAATGTCACAAAAGAATAAATAAATTCTAGAAAATAGTACCAATAAAGACAAGCAGAGATTGAAATTAATTTTGAAGTAAAAATAGTAGTTGAAATGCTACTGCCAGTGATGAAGTTTAACATCAGAAAAACAGTTTTCTAGTGCTCAGCATTTATACACATGTTTTTACATGCACAATCAGATTATCCAAAGCATCATTAGAGACAACTAACATCTCATCCCATTATTTGAAATCAGTAAACTTTGCAGTTGGGGATATATGTTAGTTTACTGGATACATGGGACAATCCCACCAAGGTTATTCATTGCACATATTTTCAATGCAGTTCAATTTAGCATGGTACGTTGAAATTTTAACACAGCTTCAGTAATGATACTGTAGGCAACCATAATGCTGCCGTGTCTGTAATGGTCAAAGAGAATAAAGATCCTTGAAAAATAATTTTGAATATCAACACCACAGCAACATAAAAAGAGTGGTTCCTTGATGGAATAAGCAGTTTTGTCAATGAAACTTGATGATCATTATTGTATGTAAAGCATGAAAACTGAGACTATTGTAGCTATATCTGATGATCTTGCCAGCCACTTTTAAATTTTGGTAAGATTTGAACATCAGATGCATGTTCATAACAATGGAAATGAACTCACAGACAAGGCCTTTAATGCAACAGATAATATCCAAGATATAAATATCACTTTGCATGACATTCAATCCTAACCTATCCCCAAATACATGCACCATACTACTAGTACTAGCATTGTTGAACATTGAACACATTCTTGACAAGATCTAGTAAGTCATGAGGTAAGCTATTTTATGAATGGCTAGATCTAGAAAGACAACAACTTGGGTCTGGTTGTGAGCTTTAGGCCGTGGAATCTATAGTCTCCTGGGGTAAAGGTGACAGGCTCTGCCACATAGAACTGAATCTTGCAGGACTGGATTTAACACACCCTCACAAATCCTGAGGTGTTGGTGCCTTTGACAAAAGTGCAGGTGAATTAGGCAAGTTTCAATAACATGGTCTTACTTTGATTTGGCAAGAGAGTAAAAATGTTTTGTAAAATAATGAGCCAAATTTTTAAGTCCAGGCACCCAAATAGCTCAAAAAATGTCAATGATCCAAGAGTTTCTGCTTGATGGTTTAATTGGCTATGCCAGCAGCTGTTGTGTTGTTGACATAAAACAGAGTTGGGGGCCGGGGACATCTTATTTATTTGAGCGTGAGGAAATAAATTATTGCTCTTTGACTGTTCTTGAACAACAAACCAAGTTACAAGTTTAGGAGCCATTTTATTGGGTCAGAAGGTTCTATGAAAAATTGGAATTCCTTCTACAGGCCTACTATTTTTCTTGCAACAAAATACATTTCAAGTTAGCTCTCATTGTGATAAACATGAGTTGCCACACTTGCTCTATGTAGTTTTTGAGCAATTTAGAAAATATGTGATGTTTTGTATCTTTTAAATTGCATTTTCAAGCTTTTTAATCTAATGTAAGGTATGTATGTACAATGCGTACCATTTCTAATGGCCATGCCAGATTTGAACCATAAAAAAATCAATCAAAGATAGTTCTGTTGCAACTCCTCTTTTCTTTTCTCTGCATAATAAATTGAACAATTTGACAAAATTGTATCTCTTGTAGGAATGTACTATTTCCATGTAAGACTAAAAAGCGTTAGATTTGGTTTGTGACAAATAGGCTCCTAAACTTGTACATCTCTGCCACTGATGCTGCTCTTAAATTCAACAGGCTGCACTGAACATTGATGGGAGCATTGAGGCACTGGGAATCCTACAGATGTTGGTGGTGGCCTAGGTAGAAGTACCCCCACTTGTGCTCTTGGTGTTGGCTTCATATGCGTATTCCAAGCATAATAGCAAATGTGGGCCTCAGGATGGGTTGCTATGTAATCCAAGAATTGATTGGCCTACTTTGCCGTAAGTTTCATTGGTGCTGCCTGCTTGCGTGTAATGGTATGAACGGCTTTTAACATGGTACTTACAAGGGCTCTTGTGTATAAAACTGAAAATACCCACAGATTTGCTGAATTCTTGTCTTTTGAGCAACAGTGAGTGGAGGGGACTCATCTACAGGTGGGGGCTGTTGGACCATAAGGACAAACATGGGGGTGGAGCTGGGTGTGACAAGTGTTGGGGTTTCCTGGGGGTTTTGTGACCAAGTTTTGAATACCTTTTCTACTTGTGGTAGTTCCAGTTGAGGGTAGTACCACAGAAGCAGGACCCAGTCCATTCTGGATAACCTCATACCATTTCTAAGGGATTTCAGTAAGTGTAAAGCATTGTCTCTTTTTGTAAATTGCACTCCAAAATCATTGACCACAAACACAAATTTAATTGAACTGTTGTTGTGGGTCCAAAGGCCTGGGGTGTACTTGCACCTGGTGTACACTAGTGGTGCAAGATGGTTTTTGAGTAGGTCATTGGCTATCTTGCCAGTGGCAGGATGGTGGTACATCCCTTTCTGGACTTCCAGATAGAGGAAACCATCACCTTCAATGAAGCCATGCAGGTCATTCTCATTGTAGATCTTGTCAAGAACTAAGTTGGCTTTTATTCACGCATACACAAAGATTTCCGTCGGAGTACTAAGATAAAATGTTTTGATGTCCATTATTTCCATGAATGGTGCATTTGGTGTTGACGTAACATCATTGAGCATTATTTGGAGGTTGGGGTATCAGCGGTTCTTGTGGTCACTTTGAAGGGCCACTCAATTTGGTTGCCATCCAGAGTTAAGTGTACTTGTTCTTGCACTTATATTTGAGCCTTATGTCCACAGATATTTATATGCAGGCCACTTTTTGCCCTTTTAGAATGTCTTTTTGTTGAATTGCTTGCATTGTATGGTTCCATTCTCTCCTGCCTTGTTGCTGTTCATTAACTGTCTCATTTTGCAACACATTCCATGTCCCCCACACTTCTTTTGTTTCATCAACTGCTATCAAGTGTATGTACTCATGCATTCTTCTGTTTTTCAACACAGCAATGTATTTACTAGGAACGGGGGTAGTTATGACTTGTCCAGTTGTTGTGTGTTTATTCTGTGTACCATTTTTATTATTGTTGATAGAATGGGTTCTTTGACAACACATGATTCATTTTGCTGCTTTTTGGAGTTTTGGGTACCTGTGTTGGGTAGGGTGGATGGGGCGGCAAAAGATGGGGTCTTGTAAGGGTGAGAGTCTGGTTGGACATTTTCTAGGTCATCTTGTGTAATGGTTGGGACTTGATGTATGTTTTCTTGGGGGCTTGAGGCTAGGTCTTAAGGGGTCATCTTGTGTGATTGTTATTGGTTGGGATACCACCCTTGATGATGATGATGTTTTGTGTACCCTCGGAGGTGCAGAAGTGTTAGAACCCCAGTCACAGGGAAAGCCAGAGAGCAGCTGAAATCTGCATGGACAAGGACAGATGGACACAAGGCCAGGACAAGCCAATTCATGGCTGCCGAGCATTAACTTCTCATAAGATTACTTAGGACCCTAGTTAGCTTGTACCATGGCCTAAATGCCAGTCTCTAACAGTCCTAAGTATTTTGTGACTGGGTTGCAAGTGGACCAGTGCTGGGTGGCTGATTTTTTGCTGTTGTGCATCTTGTAACTTTTTTGTACCGGCTTGGATGATGTCTGTTAACTGCTTTAAGGTGGAAAAGTTTCTTAGTGATGAGTATGCAGGGTTGTTACAGGCAATGCTTTGTAATGCCTGCCCCAAACGTTTTGCTGCTTCAATTAAGGTCTGTTCTGGTGTTGGCTGCTTTGAAAGTTTGTACTATGCTGGTGGGAAAGACACTATTGTATTGGAGATGTGTGTATGGCCAGTGCTGGAGATGAATACCTTGTAGCAATGATAGTGTTTGTAGCTGGTCCCAACTACAAACCCTTCAACTCTGTGATAGGCCCAGGATGCACTGTCTTCTATTAAACCCAGTCCTGCCAGCTCCAGTCCCAGATGGTGATTCCACTTGCCACTGCTGGAAACTGTAGCTACTGTGGCCTAGGTCAGCGACCAGACCCTGAGTTGCATTGCCTAGCTCTAGCTCCTCATAAAATAGTAAATATCATGAGTCACTAGATCTCTTCTGTCTTGCTAAGTTCAACAGAGATTTACTATTTATGTAGTGTGCCAACCATGTCATTCGATCTGACCATAGAGTCAGTCAATGCACATTTCCCTCACCAAGATCTCATGGTATGGTCATACCATGATGGCCCAGCTATGCCCTCCTGAAGAAGGTCTATGGCCAGGATCTGGAAAACCTTGCCCAAATCAATACCCCACTTGGGGGAGGGCAACCTAACCAGACCTATGCAACAATTTCAAACACACCCTTCATACCTCTGCCTAATTTGGGACAAATGATTTATCCACAGGGTGTATCCACTGAACTTATGGCTAGATTTCAAGCCAACTACGAACAAAATCACCAAGCCTACCTTGAGTATCAGGCCGTAAAAAAGGAAATTTGGAACCAATTGGTCAAGGTTATCAACAATAGCTATTATGAGGCTCTCCTACACCTAGTTCTGGGCCTCCACAATGTCACCGTTGAACAATTTTTCACCCATTTTGTTTCCCCATATGCTAAACCATTAGAAAAGGAAATTGATGAAAACATTGAAACAATGAACACTCTGTACAATGTGAACACATCAGTTGAGGTGTTCTTTAGAAGAATTCAAAAATTCTGTGAATTTGCAGCAGATGCACAACAGCCATTAACCACTAAACAAGTCCTCTCTGCCACCATCAAGCTTCTATGAACAAGTGGTACATATCTCCTCGACATGATGGGTTGGGAAATGAAAGAAAAACCTGATAAAACTTACTGCCAAACTTCATTTCAAAAAAGCAGAAATAACTCACCAGGCAAGTCTTGGCAGTGGAGAAGCTACAGTTAACAACATTCAGAGAGACTTGATGAATAATTTTGAATCGGATCTCAAACAGTTTCAGTAGGAAACCTTATCCCAGCAAGAATGCTTAAATGCATTGGATGCAGAAAATACAAACATATCCAACATTAACAATCTGCAACAGCAGTTTTTCTATCTGTAGCTCCAAAACCAACAATTGATAGAGCACCTTGCTCAGCAACAACAACAGGTGCCAAGCCACAAGCCAGCTGGCTAACTTCCAAGCTCCCTTCAACACATGTCCATTTTGTTGTCCACAACACCATAACCATACCCAACAACAGCAGCCAACTCAAGGACCTCCCTGTCATCAAATGCCAAATGCAGTACCACCTCAGGGACCCACCCAGACACTTGTAGAAATAAGCTTTCAATGACAAAAATTAGGCATTTTGTGGAATACAAGAAAAGTGTCCACCAACAACTACAAACAAAGCTTTACTCCCTTGTGTTCCATGTCACATGTCAGTGGGTGAAAAAAGCGCTGTTGTTTTTTTTTCTGGCCCACTGATGTGGAATACAAAGGTAAGACTTCATACCAGCCAGATTTTCAAGCACCTGATGGTGTATTTTCTTAAGGAGGACATGGGTCAGGCAACCGGGGATGACCAAAAGGTCAGGATAAAGGAACTGAGCAGTGACACTCTCTATTGTTGGATCAGATGTCATTGTTGGTTAGCTGATTGTACGTAATAGCTTACCTCCATTGAACACCTACAAGGCAAGATCTAGGCAGTCATGAGGTACGCTATTTTATGAATGGCTAGATCTAGCCAGACAATAACTTGGGTCTGGCCGTGAACCTTAGGCTGCAGCAGCTGCTTGCTCTGCCACACATGACTGGAGCTGACGGGACTGAGTTTAACAAGCATCATTCTTTGTACTGTTTTCTATTCAAATACTCCTTTCAATATGCAAATAAGGTGAAGTACTTGATTAATGAATCTTTGGCTACTGTTGTGGATGCAATGTGATTTGTTGTTGTGGGAACTGTTTGTATTTCACCATAAGCCCTTGCCTTTAGTAGAGACATGATTCCAAAGATTTTTTCCTTGAAGATTGGCACACACTTTAGATCTGAATGAAACAGCTTATTAGTGAGAATTTGAGTAGGAACAATTTCAGGCACCCAAGTTTTGACTTTGACTCGGAGCAGTGGATGCTCCTCAAGCTCATCAAACCTGGTAAAGTATTGCTGTACATGATGGGGTCATTTCTGATCATAGGCATGATGCCATGTTATTTGAGAGATCACTTGGTCTAATGGAGATAATGATTATTAGCAAAATTACTCCATATTGTATGTGAAAGTGCTAGATTTTTGGAATTTATCTTTGCTAATTTTAATTAAATATGGTGATACCTTTTCATCCTAAGTACCCCCCCTAACATACTGAGCTGTCTCAGTCTGA
>JALLOT010003157.1:0-11646 GCA_036939595.1 Thalassiosira livingstoniorum | reverse complement strand
TATTTGAGTCATTATGTAATTGTTTCCAAAAATACATGCATTAAATATATTCCAGTTTTGAACTCAATCATTTTTGTTTTAATATCAGGATTAGGTGCAAGAGTATAATAAGAAAGATCTTGTTCAAGTAATCATGACTTACTTAGTAGGTCACCAAAACTAATTTTGAAATGAAGAACTCAAAAACATCAATGAAAAAGTGTAAAATGTCTCCTGTAAGGATATAGTATGAATCATTCCCAAAAAATAGTGATTTAAAAACTTACAACCCACCTTCAGAATAGTTTTTTCACAGAAAAATATGACAATTGAGAAAATTGGTAGCATTAAAAGAAGCATATTATTAAAAATTCTTCCACCCTGTAATATAAAGTTGCCCATCACAACATGATTTAGTTAAAATAAGGTATTGTTGCATGTAAGAAAGAAATAAAAACATTGATGTTGCTCATTTTTATCAACCAATTGAAAATAGTGTCAGCATGGCCAACATCCTCATCACAAATATTCATCACAATCTCCAAAGGCTACTTGTCAGTCATCCAGTTCATATGATATTTGTATCAGAAATAGCTCCTCTACCTGCAGCACAAAGAACTGTACCTTCACCAGTCCTTTGTAGAAGCAGTTGTTGTCTTGAATTAGCAATGTAAGCAAGTATATCCATCAGTAGCATCCCATAAAATGATCTTTTCAAGGACAAAACTTGGTGATTGCAAATGATATACCATAAATGCTTTCAATTCACTCAATATATCTTGACCCTCAAGTTTCTTTAGTTTGTTGGTTCTTAGAATAAGGACAATGGCTGTAAAGGAGATAACAAACAAAAACTTCCAATTTGTCTCATTATTAATTTGAACAATGCAAACTTTCTCCACATAAATCATAAATCTGACAATCTAGAGTGTCATTTAAAACAATTGACTTCAAAAAGTAGCACTTTTCTACACTTTCTCCTGTTTTGAATATAAAATAATCAAATTGTAAATTCAAAATTCACAACAAAGTTCAGAAATGTGTACATTTTTGCAATCTAAAAATACCACTCTAGAATATTTGATTTATCATAAAGATGATATTGTTTGTTCTAGCATATGATTACTTGTCAATTTTGATGATGGTAGGTTTAGGATAAATTTATTTTTACACATGAATGTTTTTTGGGATTTTGAATTGCAAAAGAAAATTTAGGTATTTGAATATGGCTTTGAGTTGTTTTTGTGCCTTCTTCATGAATTCTTGTGCCTGATACCACACTCGAGTAAGATTAAGGTTATCAGGGGATTCAATATGCAAAAAAATATCTTTTAGTTTAATTTTGTTGTACTTTTTTTAATTTTTTTGGTACATCATTTTCAACAAATTTACTTACCACTGGTCAGGAATGAGGCTCTGTTGTACATTAAATAAAAGAATGAAATTGAAACCTAATACATATGATGAAATATATAGTTCAAAATGGAAACACAAAAGCCCATATAGACTCAGTTTGCCCCTGAGCTTGTACAAATGTTGTCAAAATTGAGACCAAAATTTGGACATTTGATAAAAAAATTGTGACTTGCTTAGTGCATAGTAAAAACTAGCATGTCAAAATGTCTGAAGTGTACACCACTCTCCTTTTCAACACTAAAAGCTATATTCAACTTTTGTATTTTTGTTCAATATCCAAGAAGTTATTATGTCATATGAGTCTACAACTACATGAAATACTTAACTGCGATCATGAAAGTAAAAAAATATTTTTTGTTAGTAGATTTCATACAAAGTTTACATAAATGTAAAAAATGACCATCCAAGTGACATCTACTCAAGTTAAAGGTGTAAAAGGCTTGAAAAAAATTTTTATGCCTTCTAAAAATACCCTCAGCAAAAATTAAAAAAATTAATGCACAAATTGATATGTTGGATAGTCATTATGTTAATGATGGAGCAGGGTAGAATTTGTACTGATAGTCAGGCCTTGAAACTGCATGTATATACATTCTTTGTTCTGTCTTTTATTCTTTTTCTGGGTTATTTTGGTAACACAAATACCTTTTCAAAATATTTTAGGGGAAAATTTAGACTTATAATTTATGTATCCAAATGTAAATAATAATTTCCAATTATAAAAATGTACACAGGAATACACATTTAAAATAGAATCTTTAGTATATTACCAGGTGCCAGGAGAGATATGTTCAGATTTTGTTAATCAGAAAATGTGACACCACAGTACTTAACTATACAATACCAATATGTATCTACATATATTCATATTTTTCAATAACAAGCAGAGCATGTTTGAACATGAAAATTTTGTTTTTGAAGTCTCAAATATATTTCATTTTTAGAGGTCATTTTTTTACTCAATGTGAAAATAAACAGGAATTTCACAATCTAACACCCCATTTTTGATACTGATATCTTGGATTTCACAATACACCAATCACAATCAAATTTGATTTGAATGATATCATCACAACTTTAAATTTTGACTGAAATTAGTCCCAGCACTTATTTTCTAATTTAGAAGAACATAGAGGCATCTTGTTTAATATCACCAGATTTTTGTACTTATCCATTTGGATACATTTTCCCTCTCTTTTTGAGCATTTAAAATTAGGTCTTCTTATTAAAATGGATATAAAAATAAGAACATGTCTACAAAGACTATGAAATTTGGCCAGAAGATTTCAATGAGACTGGCATATCAGCAAAGAGGGCCCTGGATTAATTGAGCTTGTGTATGTCCATGAGCCATGAGCTTCCATGAGCCATGAGGGGAGGAGGTGTCATGAAAAATGTTTTGTTGATAGTTTATTCCAAAATAGGCAACTTTGAAACGAAAGAAGTATCAAAAGTAATAGATTTTATCAAACAATAAAAGTTGGACACGAAAATCTCCGTTCAAAAGTTCAAATCCAGTCATGTTCCATAAGCCTACACAAAAAAGGAATCTGATGGAATTCAGTTTGGAAGATAGAAAAATATTTGAGTTAAAGGCTGAGTTGTACCGATCAATCTTCCTTCAATTATTTCTTAAAGTTTAATTGATTAGCTTTGAAAAATCCACAAAGTCCGACTTTCATAAAAGATCACAAATATTACTCATGAAAGTTCCAGAACAAACTGGATTATGCTACTATGGAACAACACCTAAAATACTGTAGTAGTACTACCCTTGGTAGTACAATTCAACATCGGCACTCGTTCCTTACTTCATTGGCCTATGTAAATGAAGAAACATCAGGTCGTGTTCTTTTCATTCGGAGTAATGGCTTCACGAGAGGTAGGTAGCCGTGGGTAGTATTGTACTAGGAATCTTTCATGTATGAATAATGATAATAATAATATTAGGAGTACAATAGTACAAGATATTATTATTAGGAGTATGTATTTTGTACCAAAAGGAAGGAGATGGACCGTTTCTACCGGAGTAAACACTACCAGTTTTCAAAATATACATTTCTTCCAAAATAGTTACTTACGGCGACTTTATTATTGCCAAAAAAATACATATCCTCTTTTTGCAACTCTACCCTCATTGCCAGTGTTGTAATTATTCCCAAGTCTACCTATCTTCTACCTACAATAACAAAGGTAGTTCCACACTCATAGAACACAATAAAAATGGAGTTTTCTAACCATGTCAATGGCAGCACTGGTGTCTGGATTACCTAAATTATTAACTGCATGGCTGTCCTTTGACCCCCCCAATACTGGCACTAGCTTCCAACTTTACCTTCACCATCCCATCTACAAGGTAAGAATGCTTTTATTGGTTTATTGTTAATTAATTTTTAATGTCCCGCCACCTCCCGATCCACTCAATCTTAAACTAACACCCACAAAGCTGTCACTACTTCCCCCCACTCCCACAACAAACATTTTCCCACATCCTTTTTTGACCTCAGTGAAGCCTTTGATGACCTCTTCAGCACTGCATCCGACTGCACCATCAAAAAAATGATCCATCGATAACACCAACAACATGGGCACCACCTCCAAGACCATCATCCCCTCTGACAATCTTGTCATCAACAAAAAATTGAATTTTGTAACTTATTTGCTTCCTAGTATTCCCCCACAATACTATCTAAAAAGTAAGTTGTTGTGACCTTGTTATTGTTGTTTCTTTTTACCTCCCCCCAAAAAATCAACTTTCAACCAATGACACCAAAATTGTCATAAAAATTTTGCACCCACTTCCCCCCACAATGATCATCACACTAACTGCAGTATCCCTGACAATGACAACAACATCAATGAAACCATCAACAATGCTATCAATAGATGTCATCCACAATGTCTTTGCTTTTGATGGCACCATCAAAGCCACTGACAAGCCATCAAAAAGGAACACAACAAATACCGTTGATTGCCATCAATGATTTTGTTGATGCATTCACTTTTAGTTTATTACTTGACATCTCTTTCCATTTTAGAACTGAAACTTATTACTTTTTCCTCCAGTCTCAACCAGTCTCTCCACAGTTTTGGCAATGGATGACATGAATCCTGACAGATACCACTTAATCAAGTAATTTGCTCATACTTGGCCTTCAAAATACTAGTGGCTCTCTGTTTGTACAACCAGTACTGTGTGCAGAGACTGGTTTGAATGTAGGACCAAAAGTGTTAGCTTAAAGATCCAAAAATAGTTATCTTGCATTGAGCTAATTTCTATGTTGTTTTTATCATTTTTTCATCATTTTTTATATGAATGGGCTTTAAGAAACTTAGCTGTCACAAAAAACCATACAGGTAATTTCCATACCAATTAGTTTGATCATTATTTCATTATTATTTCTTTTTACATCTCCAATATATATAAATTTGCTGCTATTTATTATTTTCTCATCAAACTCACAATAATTAAGCACTCTTGATGTTGTTTGAATATTTTTTAGTACATGAATGATAAAGTATCATAGGAATAATATGTTGTAATGTCATAATATTAGGATTTGGATGCCATTGTCAGAGGTAGATATTTCTACTTTTACCTTATTAGTTTGTTTTGTAATAATTTCTTCAAAAAATACTCTACCCCTAATACGTAAAAGCTACAAGGGATGATACAATGTAGTCTTACTCATTTCAAATGTCATAATTTTTGTATTAAAACAAAATACTTTTGTGTGACTATTTATCACATGAAATTATTATTTAAGATTAAATTTTGGGTAAAATTTTAACACTAATAAAAAATATTTTTTTGACAGTTTAAAAGTCATTGTAAATGTTTTGGATATGTCTTTTATGAGATCCAGTTGAATTTAGTCCAGTAGGATTGGAATACTCCATGAGGAGGATGCTTTTTTGTTCAAGGGCTATTTTTATTCTACATACATTACAACATACTCTGTAATTTTGTAGGTACCTACCAACCTAGTTTAGTAAGTAGGAGTACCCCTCTAGAAGAGTTCAAAATGTTGTATTACAATATGTTTGTTTCTTAAATGATTACATATAATTAGGGAAGTTTGTGTTAAATTAGAAACTTGGTCAATGCAATCAAAATACCATTTTTCTAATTGGAAATGTATTCTAATAACATGCATATACAACTGGATAGTCACTTACTGTGTTGTTAGGGTAGTATGTACTTATATCCTTTTTCTATCATAGGTACTCACCTCTACAAAAGATTCTATATTAATATCCCACTTTGACTCTGTTTCAGACATCATGGTCATTAAAAAAATAAAGAAATATGAAGTAAGTGCCTAAGTTTTGTCTCTAAAATGGAATTTTTAGAATATGCTCATATTATGGATCTCAACAAAAGATTTAAAAAACAAACATTATAAGTATGGTGTTATGTGTCTTGCATTCACTAAACTAAATTATGGTCACAGAACATATCAATAATATTTTGGAGGAAAAAAAGTGAAATGTACTCTGATATTTAATAGTAAACACACCACAAGTCTGATACTCTATTTTCTCAAGCCCAATCTTTTTCTGTAATCAAAAAGAAAGGACAGCACCTGCATCCTGAAAACAATTATTTAATGCAACAGAAGTATATATGGACATCATCTTTTTCATTGGTTTCATCTACATCTTAAT
This sequence comes from Thalassiosira livingstoniorum, assembly GCA_036939595.1. NCBI lineage: Eukaryota > Bacillariophyta > Thalassiosirophyceae > Thalassiosirales > Thalassiosiraceae > Thalassiosira > Thalassiosira livingstoniorum. The sequence goes on along the minus strand of JALLOT010003157.1, from coordinate 5,583 downwards.
TTTTGGATTTTTCCTAGTTTTTTCATTCTTGTGGAAAGTAAAGAAATTGTAAAAACATTGGTATGACTTTTATCTGTTATGTTCATAGTTTCCAAATGATTTGTTAAGAAAAGGGGTAATGATCTAATTTTAACTTTTTTAATGATGTCATGAGACAATATTTTAAGGATGTGCATTCATGATATTAAATTTAATGAAAATTAGCTTGAAATAAAATTTAAATGGATGTTATTCAAAAAATCTTAGCTACAAAAAGAGATAAAATGGCAAAAAGAAAATTTTCAGACAAATGTTATCCTCAGTAAAAGATAATTGCTCATCTAATTAATAAAAAATCTAAGCAATTAGTACTACTTCTGAGATAAAAATGGTCTTCTATCAGCAATTATTTAGCAATATTGATGTATTCCATCTGTTTCTGTTTTCATCAATGATGTGTTTTGTGTAATAAATTTGAGTGAAACCTATGATTCCATCAATGATCTAAATCATAGAGACACACAAAAAGTTTCTAAATTTAAAATAAAAAGATTATATTCCTTTTTTACTAAAAATAATAAGTAATATTATTCATTAAAAAACAAACAAGAAACTTTCATACCTTACAAGATCCATGGCAATAATGAAATCAACTGATATTTGATATTTCTTTCAATGAGGTAACAACCAAACTAACATATTTTGTGGTTGTTGTGAAAGAAACAAAAAACTGAAAGTTCATCAACTCAAATACTTACAAGAAACAATGCATGATTTTATATCAATTATTTTTTGTAGCTGAACAACAATTTTCAAATTATAATTTGGCTATTTTTCATGTTAGATTGTTGAGAAGACAGAAATTAAACTCATACATTGTCACAATATTAGATGACACTTTATTACATGATATGATCATTTAACTAATTCAAATTTTAAAAAGTTGGTCTGTAGAAAACTACCATTCATAATTTTTTGAAAAATTTTATAAGTATCAATGTGAATTAGAATTTTTAAGTTAGCAGTGCACATTGATATTAAATATTTCATGTATTGTGCTACTAGCCTTTTTTCAGAATAGTCTTTTCTAATATCAAATAGTTTTAAGGGAAGTAATTGTGTTGAATTGACTTATCTAAACTATTAACTTGTGACAATTTTTGAGACTATAAAGTTACTTTCATCCAACTGATATGGTATTTTTACTACAACCATGTTGTAGATTGATGGGGTCATATTAAACTCAATTTTAATTAATTCCAGTACATTTTTTGGATTTTAATTTCATTGTCAAAGAAAGAATTGTTTTCCTTTTGTGAAATTTGAACTCTTACAGAGCTTTAATGTAAAAGAGTATATTTTTATCAAGCATTATGAAAAATTAAATAATTTTTTTCAATATGTGTTTATTTTGTTTGAAATTTAGTAAAATTATTTTATGGTCTGTCCAGTCTTGACTAAAAAAAGTGTTATTTTCTATCATGAGCAATCAAGATGTATTTCCATCTAAGGCATGTTCATCCAGAATCCGTCAGATGAGACTCCGACTTTTTTTCGATCAAATTAGCAAATCAGACCTAGAAAAATCCATTTTTTCCACTCTTTCCAATGGTGCTATCAGTGACGGTAATGGAGCAAGTGTTGCTGATGTAAAAAATAATGAAATAGCTTGCCAACTCAGTTTAGAGAGGCTCTGGCATGAATTGACAGCCATTGTTTTACTAACAGTTGTTAGACAGCAACCAGGAGAAGAGAACATCATAATAGTGCAGTTGGCAGCACGAAACGCAATGAGATGCAATGTCGTGGGTTCGATGACAGGCGCATCAAGAATGCGGGGTAGAGGAGAATACTTGATTCTTACAGAATGTAGGAATAAGTATTCTTTTTGCCCTGACGTAAGCAGCATTGCTGCCGCCCGCTGGGACAAAAAGTTTTTTTTCAATATTGCCTGACAAGACCGGATGAGAAGCGGACAAGACTCGATGATAGTAACTGGAGTCTATTTAATCGCCAGAATACTTCTTAAGCTGATATCTTGATAACTTTTTTTAAAAAATAATAGGTTATGTGCTGCCACCTGATGGATTCTGGATGAACATGCCTTATCTTTACTTGTAAGTTATTTTAGATTACCATAATTTCTATTACAGAATCTTACCATAAGAAATAATTTAGATAATTCTGAAAGAACACTCCTAGAGGCATTGCTATTAGTCTCAGGTAATTATTCTGAATGTTGATAAAATAGCAGCAAAAACCCAAAAAAACTAGATTGAGCTACAAATACATAATTGTACAAAATCATAAAGTTCTAGACAAACAACTTCTGTTTTTTTAAAACATTGACATAATATTTTTCCATAGATTGTATTTTATGTTTTCTTTATCTTGTATGTGTTCTTACACTTGAATTATAATATAAATGTTTGATTAATTGAAAAATATGACAAAAATCAGACTTTTAAGTGCATTTATTTGATACCTATTAAAAATAAGTTTTGCCACCCCTTCTATATTACACTGATTTATTTAAAGACACTTTGACCATGTATGTAAAAAATAGCTTGAATTTTTCAAATAAACATCAAATCATAGTTTCAATTATTTCAGACTTATTCTCTTATGTAATTAAAATATGATACATGATTCTTCAAATAAATTAAAAATCCTAGGATGTCAAATGTACCAATAAGATTTGAATATCCTAAAAGCTTGTGGTAAGTCATTTTGGCTCCAATAAATTTCCAAAAATTTCATGTGTTCTACCATTGACTTTCAGAAAGATTTTGTTACTTCTAGATGAAAGATAATGTTAAATACTGTTTTAAAATCAAAGCCAAGTGGGAGAACATGAATACTGTAGTCTTAAATTGCAACAGCAAACTCAAAACTTCTGATGATAATATCTCAGTCAAAATTCATATTTTTCACTCCTTTTTACATTGCACTAGATAATTGTCTATATCAGTGTACATTAATAATTAGAGGTAAAAAATACTGATTTGGACTGAGATAATAGCATCAGAATGCAGTTATTACTCTCAAATAGACAGTTTTTCTAACAAATTGAAAAAATAATGAAAACATGCTTTTTTAATAGATAAATGTGGTAAATTTACAATTATTCAAGTGATATCCATATGTACATGTAAATGAAATGTTTTTTGGTAGATATCCCATACAATAAGTACCATAGAGAGCTAGGTAGGTACTGCTTGAATCCTTTTATATTCATGATCCTATTGCTACTAAAAGTTCAAAATGCATTCTACAGAGAAATTTTTTCTCTTTAGAATCCATTTATCACTTTTGGTGACAAGGGGTTCATGATTCTAAAAGAATTCATGCAATGCCTACCTATCATGCTACAGTACTTATTGTATGGTTACAACAGACTATCTACCAAAAAAGATGCATTGAGTGATGAAATAAAACCCTTGCAAGGTGCTAGAATATTTTAAGGCTGTGTTCAAGTACAAATTCTTAACACTTGATTTGTTTGAAGCTCAGTGCTTTAGGCAACCCTCAGAATATTCCTCATTCAACCACCATTTTTCAAGGGACATTACCTTACATCAGCATTCAAATTTTAATTCATGCATGCAACATTTGCACTAATATTCTTCTTAGTTGGTAAGATTGAATATTTAGTCACCCCATCCAAAAAAGATCCTGAAGTGTATGGATACACTATAGTATACTTACTTTTTATGGATTCATTTTGCAAGAGTACAATTATTCAGCAATGTTGATATGAACTTTTAACTTTAAAACAATTTATTGATTTTAACTTAAATAGAGATCATCTTGATGATGAGACTTATTCATAGTTTAACCCTTGAATCATCATTAGGTGCTATGAGATTTCAGCAAATAAGTAGGAATACTGCATTTCCATACTCTTTGAGGATTGATGTTCAAACATTGTAAACATCAACTAGTACTTGAACATTTCATTAGTCCCCCTGAAGAATCCAATTATTGGCCATCACCATGTGCTATTTACTAAAAATGTTTTCATTTATATTTTTTGTATTTTAATGTTAATTTATTAGGATTCCATTCAAGCATCAAAACAATCAATTTATTGAGGAGTAAGAAATGTATGCTGTTTTATACAGTGATCACTGATAACTCAAGATTGATGCTCCAAATTTTTTTGTCTATTTAAGGAATGGAGCATTGATTTTTGATGTTAGAACTTTCCACGGGAAATTGCTGTCAAAATGATTAAAAATTTGTTTGGTTTTATATTGTAATATTGAAAAATCAATATGAAAAATTATGTCTTTAAAATTCAGATATCACAATTATCATTTTAATTTTTTGATCAAGATTGGTTCTGAATCCCCTATACTTTTAAAATTTGAAGGATACTCTGTGATCATTTAGGAATTGTTTTTTTATGGAGATGGATAGTAGACAAGGCATGCTGCAATTTAATGATATATTTCATTTGTTTTCCAGCATAAGAAACACTACCTAAGGCTAAGGTGCTGATGTGATATACTGAATTAATGTGTCTCTCAAGTAATTTTAAAATTCTTGTAAGAATTATATTTTTTGGATATAAGAGCACATATGAGTCTTTGACTGCATGAGACTATTTATTTTTTCATTGTATTCTAATTTTTAAAGTATGATCAGTCAAATAAGGATTCAAATAATGATTCCAATAACAGTTCCATTAATGAGGTCCAATGAAAAATGATGAAACAAAATCAATTTTGATTTCTTAGCTACCATCATTGTTGGTGAAAACAAGCCTGGTCATCAAAAACAAGCCCTAGGGGGAGATCTTGCCTGTAAAATGAGCTTGAGGAAAAAATCAAATATGAGCCTGGCTCATTTTTGTTTTTCAAAAATATTCATTCAAAATTTAGGCATATGGTTAGTTTTGTCAATGAACAAGTTCCTTGAAAAAGGTCAAAGTTTAAAAATGAGCCTCAATTTTATCAAAAATCTAAAACAAGCCATAGAGTAAAATATGTGTTTAAAAAAATCCTGTCAAAATATTCAAAAATGAGCCTGGCTTGTTTTTACCAATAATGAAGGTACATTGAGCTTGGACAACCTTTGGGTTCAATGGGAAAATTTGAGGGATTTTGCCAAGAAGGGATCCAGGTGATTTCATTAAGGTAAAATAAAAGTAATGTCAGGTAATTTATAAAATTACCTTCAAAAGGTGCTTAAAATTAGTTTAATAAGGAGGGTTAAGGTATGGCAGAGGATATCATGGTCGGTATGTATGCATGCTTGTCAGATTTTTATGAACCTCATTTTTTCGTTCCCTGAACTGGCACAGTTTTCAAATCTATTTATTAAAACTTTAGAATGGTTCAAAACTCATTACTGCCAATGCTCCTCAAATTTTCTTTTTTAATTTTACTGTCGCAATTACTTAGGCTTACTAAGCTTAAATAATAGTAGTACTAATTTGAATAATATAATATCCTAGGAATCAATAATTTTTATATGTAGAAGATCAAGGTTCTACACGCACTTCTAAATAGGACTAAGTAGGTAAGTAGGTGAGTAGGTAGTAGAAGAATAGGTAGTAGAATACTTCATACTGTAGTCTTGAATTGCTATGGCATATTC
>JALLOT010003156.1:0-11656 GCA_036939595.1 Thalassiosira livingstoniorum | reverse complement strand
ATATGCAAAGACTGAGTACCTTTATGTCTATGCATGTACGAACGAGTGCAACCTCCACCATCCATAATTACTTCACTCATACATGTTGAATGCTGCGTGCCATCGTCGTACCATACAAGGTCGCCAGGATAGTTCCGCATTGCGCGAGTTTCTCTAACATGTTCTACTCGATTTGTCATTATTCTTGCTTCACAGGTTCTAGAAATTGCTCCTCGTACTTTATTGTTAGTGTGTTGCAAATTCCGATACGACGACATTTTAATACCGAGGGTATTTGAAATGTATTTGATTATTTTTGTCATGTTAATTCCAACCATGAACCCCATAGCTAGTTTAAGGTTTATCTCAGGCTGCTTCCTCGAATACTTCCGCCCCCTCTCAACGATGCCCGTTTTCACCCAGTCACAATTCATCAAAACCACCTGGGAAGAACAAACAGGACACTCCCATTTCTCTATCAGGCCGGCGCCATTTGTCGTGTTCCTATGTACCAGTTTCATTTCAACTCCACATGCTGCAGAGTGTTTCGAAATCGCACGGATGCAATCTTCCATCCGATTCAATTTCATGAACGCGAAGCCATCGTACGGTTCAACCTCTACAATGTCGCGTATGGGTGAGACATGTTCTGTCTGAACTGCTACCTCCTTTGTTGCAGTGTGTTTCCCTTCCAGTTGAAATTTGAAAAAAGAATTGGCACATATGTTAGCAAAAGCTCACGAGTAGGATAACAAAATTAAAAAAAACTCTTACTCTGATGCGCTCGCCGTTCATTTTGCTCGCGCTTTTGCTCGAATTCGACTTCGGCAACAGCCTCATCCAATGTCTTAAGTGCACTGTTAATTATCTCGAGTTGGAACTGAGATTCTTCATTGAAGTAAAAGAAATCTCTCATCGGGTTCAGGGCGAGGCGATTCTCCCTCCCACATGCCTTGAATCTCTGATCTTTCAGGCATATTCCATCGCCGTAGAACAACTTCGACCGAAAGTATGCCACATGGTTGAATGCCATTCTCTGTACAAAACATTCCCCCTTGTTAACTCGAGTCAATGCAGTTTTCACATGATCAACAGTCAACGAGGGGGAGATCCCACAATGAACAAGCCGATCCCTCATCTCGGCAATGGTTGTCCAAAACACTCCATTCTTTTGTGGCACGAAGTTATTTATTGTCAGGATGCTTTTCAGTACATGGCTATCCAATGTGAGTGACAATGAACTCGTCACTGATGGCTTGGAAGGAGCTGTGTTCGCGTCAGTCGGAGGCGACATGGTGACGAGCGATATTGAGTGGTTTCTCACTGTGCTGGCGATTTTGTATTGTTCTTCGACAACGGCAATGAACTGCCTAAAACTCGATGACAATGGTGAATCCTTGGCGTTTGGGCGCGACGGCAAAGGCGGCGGAAATCGGAGGCAACGTCGGTGGGCGGAGATACCGTCAATTCAATTTGGTTCAATCCGAACACTGCGGCGGCAATGAGAATCCGCCGCCCCAAAAATAATAATGGTACCGGCGGTGATATCGAAGCCCCCACGGCAAGCTGCCTTAAACTGAGGGCGGTTCTGTGGCGCCAGGGGGTGTAGTACGCGGGGGGAGTCGGCGGCTTCGTTGGTTGTGGGTGTTTCCGTTGTTATTCGGCGGCGGGAAGTCTCGGGGCGGATCTGCTAGGTTTTGCCATGGTGATTGGCATGAGTTGGCTTTTTTTATGAAGGTCGGGACTCAAGATCTTGGATGTGGGACTTAGACCCGGTGCGTAGAGCTAGGGATAGGAATAGGTACAAAAATAAGCGACATGGTCGCCTTAAGAAGCTGCGGCTAAAAGCTCAATCAACGAACCTGGCTGGATGGCCTGACCTGAGCTGACCTGGCACCTGGCCGAGACATTAATTTCCAAAACTCAGTACAACACAAGCCATGATTTGAAGTAATAATGAAAGCAAAAGATAAAAAATGAATAGTAACATGCAATGCATTTGTTCTATTTCACATACAGCTGTACTCAATTTGCTTGTCTATGGATTGATGTTCGTGCCAAGAAAATTCCCGAACAGGAGAGGAACTCAGAATAAAGCCAATTGATACGACAATTGCATTCTCGATTTTCAATTCTCAATCCCAAACTCGAACAGATAAAAAATGGAGCAATCACGAATACAACAAACTTCATCAACGATGCCGGCTCAAAAACGGGCGGAATCATCAAAAGAACGGCCAAAAAAGAGGCTTGGGCTGTCCACTATGTTTATGATTCTCGTTGCATGCTTTGCCCTGAATACAATTGGAACAATCCGCCGTTGGCATCTCATTCAGCATCCTCACTTCCAGCATCAGGGTCCCCAGAACTGGCAGCAGCAGCACTCGCAGCAGCAGCACCTGAAGCAACATAGTCAGCAGAACCATCATAGCCAACAAAGCCAATGGGGTAAAATGCTCCGTCAAGAGCAATCAAATGACTCGAATGGTGATCTAGAAAAGAATGACCAAAGAATATTAAATATTTTTGGCATGAAAAATCCGTTAAACAAACAAAAGGAACAAAGCAGCAATCAACATGCTTTTAGAAATGAGCCTCAACAAATATCCAATAGTGCCGAGCACAAGGAACTGAATCTCAAACTCAAAAAATGGAAGGAGGCAGCAAAAGAAAAACAAAAAATCAAAATCAGAACGGGCTTGGAAGAAACGGAAGAAGAAGATGATGATTTCTATTTATTTGACGTCAATAAAATTCCGTATTATCTTCAAGGAAAGGACATGAGGCCGCTCATATCAAAATCACAAAACCACAATTTAGAAAAGAAACTGAAGAGCAGTCAGATACAGAAGGAAATGATGAACCGCATTATTAGCAGTCCTGTTAGGTCCATGATGGAAGAAAATCGGTCTAAATTTCAAAGTCGACAGTTGGACAATCATGCAAACAATGCCACGAACGGAAAAAATAATTTTCATCTACAAACATATGCCCTCCCGCACTACATTCGACAAATGACACGCAATCACGACAGCATCTTCCTCGGGGATGATCCAGAATATACCAACATAAACGGCAAACCTGACAACCGCGTCATATCTATATTGGGGAGACATAGTCGCTACATTCAATGGCTGAATGTCATGACGGGTGAGTCGGGAAGGAAGAGGACGAAAGGATTAGATCCTGCCGGTTGGCCTTTGGACGATTTGAACCACGTGAATGCCGTACTAGTTGATGTAATCGACGACCAAAAGGGTGACAGCAATCATGACAATCACAAAAAGAAGAGAAAGAGAAAAGAGATTTGGGTCCCATGCGGCTTCCACGGAGACGAAGTCAACAATGAAACCTCCACTTCCTACGCCCGCATAATTGACGTCGACACGTTGACTACCCGTTCCGGCCCAAAACTACCGCACACTACGTCAACACAAGGAGGAGGAGGAGCCTGCGTCGCCAATGCACTCCAAATTCTACCCAATGAACCACCCATGATTTGCATGTTCTCTGGGACCCGGGGAACGCATGATGCAGGTTACTTTTTACCGCAAACAGCATGCTACGATAGAATTCGTAACAAGTGGTGGGATCCCTTTGGTAATTTGCCTTATGGGCTTGACCACGCCAATTTGGTGGTGGTTCCTCCAAATCGATGTCAGGATGGTGGAGAGTATGAACCAGCGAGGGTATTGATATTTAATTTTCGAACGGTGCCATATGGAGATTGCCATCCTGAGTTTTTGGCGTACGATTTGCCCAAGAGTGGATGGACATTGGAACAACTTCAAAAGAATGAGGAAACTTTTGGGGAAAGGGAAGGGGAGTGGTACACGTATCATGTCACCACGGATTTAACATTGCCTCAAAATATACCGCGGGATGCAAGTGGGATAGTGGTTGCGAATAACGGCCGGACCGTACTGAATTTTGCCGGGACAGCTCACGAAATGGTCACGGAGCTCGATGAAGAGGCAAAGAAAATGGTACAAAAGAGGAAAAAGATGAGGTTTTCTATGGTTCGTGCCTTTGATGTGTGTACCAAGACATGGACACAAGTGGGAGATATGGGATTCAGCTCTTTTGCATTGCAATCTACGGGGAGCGAAAAGTTGCAAGTGGCATTTACAATGGGCGGCGAGGGTCCGACGGAGAAGTCTAATAGTCCATTTTGTTTTGTTAGTCGGCTGGAGAGTAGAAGTGATGCCGGGGAGTTTAGGATTGACAATCAGCACAGGGTTGTGGAATACATTGGAGTTTAATGTTTTTGTCATTAGTGTGTAAATTAGATCTCCGTTGAAGTCTGGACAAGAAGTTAGATTTTTACATGCGAAGAGAAACGACCATATGTTCGTTCACACTTCTAAAGAGATAGATTTTTTCATGTATTGCTCATTCCAACGGATCTGAAACCCAACTGTAGGTTATTTGTAAATAATTAGAGATAATCACATTGCTTATTCTTCACCTTGGTCTTCATTGTTGTTGTCTCCGCCTTGGCCTTCGTCTTCCTCGTCTTCGTAGTCGTCATCGTCGTCATAGTGGGGACTTTCAACCGTTCCAACGAACCATTGTTCTTTTTGCCGGCCCGATTGACAAACTCCATCAGCTCTTGATCCCTTTTCTCTGCGATTTCATGTATAGAAATCCCAGTAGACTCCTCGTCCCACTCGCCAATAATGAAAATCGCCCCAAATCCTCTTGGCCCAAAAAACATTCGGAACTGACGAAGGGGATACCAGTCGACCCAGTACTCAGTCGACGCAATATCGCGGAGCGTCAACTGTTGGCCAAGCCTCAAACCCACGCGCAACATGGCGCCGTCGCTCGACCAAACGCCACTTTTCTTTGCATGGCCCCGTGCGTAAACTGGGGTACGATCCGGCCCAGTGATCTCGATATGATACTGGGCATCATCCTTCTCCCGAAGAGCCTTGATTTCTTCGCGTAGCTCTTGATTTTCCTTTAGCGCTGTTTCTAGCGCTTTGTCTTGGAGGACTCCCAAGGTGGGGAAGATCGGGGCTAAATCAGACATGGTTGCAGAAGATAGCGTCGGCGGCTGTGAAAAAATGGGAAGGCAAATGCTTCTGTAGTTTAATCGATTGATTGAATTATGAACGTTGGATTTTTATGGCGCGAGATCGGGCAATCTCTGTAGGTGGGTCGGCCAAAATGGAAAGGTGAGATGTGCAGGCATGCTATCAAAAAGATACCTTATTGGCGCATCAAAAGATCCCAGAAAATTTGAAAACTGCCCTCCAATTGTATTACTTCCGCAATCTGCAGCGAAAAAAGACCAACTTACGGAATCCACCCTGTACCCCCAGGACGGCGAAATTTCGCACATCTCTGAAAAATGGCGGCAGGGCCGATTCGGATGCCGCGACAAAAACTGCTTGCCCACGAAGGAATCATGTGCTTGCAGTTTTGAAGGAGATGCCGGGATGAAACACCTTGCGCATGTAGAGTAAGGTCGCGCGTGCACTTTAAAAGATACCAGGAGCACTTTTTCGAAGTGCAAGATGAGCGGATACCAAGATGAATCAAATCACAGTCGAAAAGGGAGTGAAATAACACAGATACCAAGATTGATCTCAAGATATCTTGACACGGGCGGGCACGCCACAATAACTACAGAACCTTTTCACACAAGAAAACGAAGTCTGATGTTTTTAATGTCCGATCGAAACGGTGTATCAAAAAGCCCAAAAACTTTGCNTTTGAGAGACACTTGCATACACACATCGACAGATTCATCGTTCAAGAATAATGATCGTTAATTGTAGTGCTTACTCTAGTCATGAGGAAAATTCTACTTCGTCAACGCCGTCGCTCCAACTCCCAGTATGGTTGAATAACACTTAAAGCCCGTCAGAATGATCGCATAACATACGATCGCGGCTTTACTAGGTCTTGATGAACCAATTGATGATGAACTGGAACTGTTTCAAACCACATGATATTGATGAATCAGTTTCAGCCATGTGGCATTTCATACACACCATCAATTCACCATCGCTTTCCTGTGACATTTGCCGTTGAGACATTTGGCGTTGAGACATTTCAGTTGCGGCTTCATCCCATTCCATAAGAGGGACAACTTAAATTTTAGCCCCAATCGATTCTGAAACCAGTTATTTGGATAGAAAAAAGCGTGGTACACAAGAAATCTGATTTTTTTCCTGCTGAATATCACAAGCCCTAAATTCAGTCGAAATACCGTCTCCAAGTTTGCAGAGTTGAAGCATCTCCCATCTCATCTCAAGAATTTGTGAGTATCATCTCACTAGCCATTTATCTTAACATACCCACGGGAGTAAGATGGTTTCAATGTCCTGTCATCTCAATCAGATTCTTCACTTTGTCTTTTTCTCGAAAGGCTTGATTTTCCATCACGTAGAGCTTAGATTTCTTGCGACGCTCTCCCTATAATGTCCCATCTTAGAGGACTTCCAAGCGAAGAAGATTGGAATCAGTTCAGATATTTTCATATGGTTCGTTTGAGTGATGATAGAGTGTAGCTTCTCTAACGGCTTGAATTTCCATGGCGAGTAAATTGGGGCTAAATTTAATTTCGTATTTGCCTGCATTCCATTCAAACCAAAACTACTTGAAACTCCCAGATTGTTTATGAAGTGAAATAAAGATGGTGGACAACTTCCAGGATAGACTGCCCAATGACCTGAGTACGCAGAATCAATGATGAATACTACCCCCTTGTACCAACCGTAAAATCGACCGTGCGATTGAAGCCAGTTCAACAAAAAGAGCCGAGGAAGCATCTCGATAGAGGGCCGATCATTCAGCTTCCGGCAAATCAAAAGAAATCCAAGGAAGAAGCGCCCGCTCAAACTCTTTCCCAACCACCTCCATAGCCTTATTCCTCGTCTCCTCGTCCGGCCACCAAATCATATTCCTCGCAGCCACATTCCACCCGCACTTCTCAGGTATTTCATCGTACCAAAGATATCCCAACGAAGATAGAGATCTGAGTATCTGTCGATCATTCCAATCTTCGGGTTCTGGCCAAATATTGTATCCTTCCGTAATAATGATAGGTCTGGTTGTGTTGATGGTGTCTAATGCACCCTCGATGACCTCACTCTCGTGACCTTCCACATCCAAATGCAAAAGTGACACATGTTCCAACTGCAAAGAATCTATTGGAATGGTCGTAAGTTCAATTTGCCCCCGACCTGCATTGAGATTCATTGTCATGTGCTCTAAACTATTCGCTGTAATAGTTTCTTCTTTGGAACTGAATACTCCAATTCGGGTACATAAGTTCCCAACCCCATTGACGTTGGACATATTTGCCATGTTCGTGACATAATTTATGGAGGGGTCTACGGCGATGATTCTACCGGGGTTGGTGGGGTTTAGATTTTGGAGAAGGAGAGCCCAGGGGAGGGCATTGTCGCCAATCCAGCTGCCGGTGTTTACAATGTCGTGTGACGGATCCATTATTCCAGCTCCTTTCAAACAGTGATGAATGATCGCATAATTTAAGATAAGATTTTCATAACAGTATGGAATCGAAGGGCAAGCACGTGTTGAGATGAGAACATCTGATTAAATGACAAGTATAAAATGAAAAAAGTGATTAAAACACAAAGGATATACTCACTCAAAAGCCTTGCAACAATCCTTCTCAACAACCTTTCCGTAAAAGCACGCGGCTGCCAAGCCTCCTGAATCAACACTGGCTTTTGATATTTGGAACCTCTATCCCCCATTGTTCCCACTCCTGCAGATTTCATTTCGGTTTGTATCTCATTTGCAAAGTGTTCCGTGAGGTTCAAATAAATATCTTCTTCTGGGAAGTATATTCTATATTTTCCATATTCGTAGGTCCAGAATTTTTGTCTCTCCTTTGGAACAATGTTTAGAGATGATATTAAAAATTTGCAGTCAGGGGAGCATGTTGGGCACAGGCGCAGCAAAGCGAAGCAATGTTAAATGTCAGTGATTCTTTCATCATAAAAGTGCCATAGAAAATTTAAAAAATGGCATTGCCAAAATAAACAAAAATTAAATAGAATAAAGACATCAAGTCAAAAGTCAGGGCAAGAGGATTGCTCACCTGAATTGAAATATTCGCCCTCTCACGGGGATCGAGGCCCATCCCCTCCAGCGTACTTTCCGGTGATGGCCGACATTTTGGCAGGCATACCAATTCTGTCTTGGCAGCTTCCACATCCAACGGCTTGCAAAGAGGCAATGGGTTCACTCCCTCATTGGCCCCACCGTCGTTGAGGCTCGATAGTCGTAGCTGTGACGACTCCGTCTCCAATGGCTGCAGCCATTTCGTACCGTGATGAGGGATGAGGTAAATTATTAGGAATAGAGCGGCGATGAAGCCACTGCGGGTTAGCCGCTTTTTGCACCGATTGTTGGTTGATGGTGCCATCATTTGACCGCGACATAGAGATTGAAAGCTACCATACCCAAAAAAGTCCTTCGCTAATGACTTTGAGCACGAGGGAGACGGGGGCTATTCGGCTTTTCGCCATTGTGAGGGAAGACAACCGACTCGGCACTCGGCAGCTACAATCTCCAATTTATTTTTAAAAAACTTGCTTCTTGATATGCAACAAAATCTTTGAAAATTTACACAATAATATTATGACCACAAGCTTTTTATGATTTTTATTGTAAAGGCGGTGACCCTTTTACATGATACCTACTGTACTAGTAAAAACTTTGAGGTCTTCCCTCAACCATGAAAATGTATCCATTGATGTATCCATTGCATTGCATTCTTAGGTGTGGGTACCAATAGGGCCTCAAGTTTTCAAGTAACGCTAGATTGTTCAATTGTTTTTGATTTAAGTTTTCAAAAATCTCTATGATAGCGTTTGTTATGCATTGAACATTGTCATAAGCAGTATCTTCTTGCTTCATCAAATGTGTTTCATTTATATGTGAGGTCTCATGGCAAATCTGTATCACCATCCAGCAAGTTTATAGATAATAATTTGCAAAACTCACTCAACATATGGTACAAACTAAGGAATCATCAGTGGTATACATATGAAACTGCCTTCCTTCCCATATTTATCACCTTATAGCACAAAGCAAAATAACACCATTGTTGACCTCTTCCAATTTTTTAAGAAGAATTATTTAATACTGAAGAAAATATCTTGTGTAATGTTCCAGAAGGACTTTTATGGCATAGCAACAGTACTTCCTAAAGATATCATGTACAAGATAGTACAGCACATTTTTTAACAATATGTCATCTAATCTCAAAAGGTGATCAATAAATGCAAATACTCTAACCAACAGTGACAATTATCACCATTAAACTCCAAACATTGTATGAAAAGGGGTAAGTCAAACCCTAAATAAGAAATATACCACTGACTACAACCATGAGAAATACAACAGAAAGCAAAAAATGCAGTGATAAGTGACTTTTTTTGATAGCTCGGCACAAAAATTTGCCAGGATATCAAAAAATCCTTTGTAAAAGCTGAATAATCATGCTCAAATCAGTCATGAAATTTTCATCATATCTATTAGAAGATTAATGTAACTGGTTGGGTACCTTGGTGGCTACCTGAAAAATGGTGATGCACCCAGATTTTGGATTGCTATAATAATTTTATCAGTGTAATCACTTTTTATGGGTAACAATTGCAGTAGGATTCATTGATTAATTAATGAAAAAGACAACAAAAAAGGATGAGCAAATATCTTTTGAAGCTCTTTTTGGGCTGTCAAAACAATGGAGTCGTGGTTCATTTTTATCATTCTTTTGTTTAAAAAAGGATCTCTGGTTACTTTTTCTTAATGTAAGTGGTTGCAGATATTTTTAAGGATTTGTTGTCTTTGACTTTCAGATAATCTCGCAGAAACTGATTTTTGGCACAAATTAAAGAAAAAATCAGTTTGTTGTGTTTGTTGGAACCATGAGGGAGGAGCATTAAAATCAACACCCTTGTCTCCAATGACTGTCATGGCCATCTGATCTAAATAATCTGTCACTTCCAAACACTAAGTCTCCTTACCAATTTTAATGAAAGCCCAACCCATAAAATTTAGTTTGAATGGACACAGTGGATCCCTACTACAACTAAAGAGGCAAAATCCCTAAACAAGTTTGGTCAGCTAGCAGACCCATTATCATTATCATCTCAGGTTGACCCTATCCTACCAATAAGTAATGTACCCACTTGTCTCATATCACCTCTACACTATTGTCCATCCCTGGATCCTATCACCTTCTCCAATTCCATATTATTACAGCTAATCCATGGCCTACCATTTGATTCAAATTTGGCTCCTGAATATTCATCATAATGAGACCCCAATGTTTTATACACTGTCTGAGAAGAAAATTCCCACTCTATTGCCCACCTCTACTAAAATACCATGCATAGCAGCTCATTGTCCTAGTAAATCAAGACTTAGCAGTCCGTACATTATTTCAAAAGAAAAAAATCTACATATGTTGATAGATAGGTACCCTATTTTAATAAATAGATACATTGGTTTTGGTGATATTAACATCAATTATTGTGGTCATTGTGCCAAAAAAGCACCTTGGTACAGCCATCACAGTGTCTTGAAACATTACCCAAGAGTGGTTCCTTTCACCTTTACCAATAAGGTTGCTGCATCCACCCTCAGGTAATGTTTGAAGCCTATCTATAGATTAAACCTAACTACCAATGTTGCCACTGTCACAGATTCTATTGCTAATATGGTGTGTTTTTTATTTAAATTATTGCTTCATACATTGCCTGAAGATTGATCCAATCACCTTATTGGTAAAGGTGATCAGGTCCACCCTCAGGTAATGTTTGAAGCCATAATGATGGCTGTGCTGAGGAGCTGTTGGGTCCATCCACGGTCGTAAAATTTGTTGAAAATGATGTATCAAGTTATTTAACAAGGGTACCTATCTTCCTAAGTAGGTAGGTTTTGTACCTTTTTTAAACAATCAACGAACTGCTAAATCTCAAATGAGATGTTGTCTATGTCACTGATGGAGCCATTTGGGAATCCATTTGATAAAATAATTACATAGACCTGTCCTATGGCTACAAGAAGGCAAGCAAAAACGTCAAAGGAGCTTGATTGAAGTACAAGTACAATTTAGAAAAGATTCATTTAAAATGGCAGTAAATAATTTTTATAGATGAAATAAATAATATTGCCACAAAAAACAATAGAAGTGATACCTAATTAATTTATGCAGAAATATTTTACCATAGAGTGTAGATTTCAAATAAACGTTGTGATTATTTTTTGGACAAAAATGAAACAAAGATTGATTGGTTACTAAATTCAAGTTTATTTTTCAATACTCCAAGCTTAGTAGTTGTTGTGAGGATGAAGATGTTAGATGATTCCTAGTAGGCTCAATACATTGAGTCAATTTACCTCTTACTATCAGATCCTTAATCAAGAACATGAAACTTAGAAGTTGGTGCCTTGTAAGTAGATGAGAACCAACCAGCTGTTGTGTGGGTAACCTGATGGAGAAGACTCATAATTTAGTTATCCCTTCGTACGATAACAACTAATAATTAGTCGTTAACTTTTAAGAGCATGGTTTTTTGACAATAACGCTTGGCGGTGCTGCTCTTCGTTGCCACAGCAAGCCCAGCACTGGAGTAAATCATATAGTGAATAGGTGTTAACAGCCATTAGTTAGTGTTTAAAG
>JALLOT010003155.1:0-11651 GCA_036939595.1 Thalassiosira livingstoniorum | reverse complement strand
TAGCGAATGAGCGAAGAATTTATTGTTTCGCCCGTCAAAAAAAAGATTGAAAAATTGCTGTTTTTTATGTGGGACTCACTTTAAGCTTTTTCCAGTAGTCCCTACCAATGAGGCATTCAAGAAGCAGAACACTGATTTTAATTGAAAATATAGGCATATTTTAGAACTGGTACTAAATATTGCTTTAGTTTTGACAATTAGTTTTGAAACAGTTTTTCTTGGCACTGAATGAATCAGATTTTACCAGATCCTCATCTTTAAGCAAGTGGTGTAAAGTACCTACATACTAATGTATGTGTGTTGAATTGTTAGTTGCATACTGCGTATGTCTGTCTTGAATTAGTAATAGGTAAATCTGTAGCCAAGTACATACTCCATAAAAACAGTACTTATCTGGATATTCTACATTGTTATTCCTAGTAAATGAGTAATATTAAATAATAAGGTAACTAACAGCTTTCTACACAATAATATTTACATAAAATACTGACAGTTAGGCACAGCATAATATCTCAATTGAAAATTTCAAGAACACAGCAAAAAAAAACTTTCATAGCCTCTACCTTTGATTGGTAATCTACACATTTTTCTTGGCATAATTGATTAAATCTAAATACTTATGTATTTCAATTAGTACTCACTTTAGATTAATTTGTAAATAATTATTATTTCATGTTCTAGCATCATTTTTTACACATCAGAGATTGAAAAAAATAGTTAGATATTTTGTTGAGTCACTCGACTCCATTATATTTTTCAGCAGTTGTTGATCATCATTATTACCTGAACCTTTAAAAATTTAGCATTTTGATTATAAAAAATAGGGTAAATAAATAACTGAAAAAATTAAAAACCCTAAGCACAATATTAAAAAAGAGCTAAGTATACTTTGCAAAATCTCTGTTCTATTTTTTCCAAAGAAGTTAGCTTTTTAAGTTAATTTTTTATGTGTTTTATCAAAAATGAGCTGAGCTGCATTTGAAATGATACTTTTGCTATCTTCAACAGGTATCAGATTTTTTTAGCTAATTTCAAAGTTGATCATACCAAAAATAACCAAAAACTTTCTCAAATAATGCATTCCAGTTTAGAACATGAGAAAATTACACAATATCACAAAAAAGCAGTCACACAATAAAAAACTTTGTTTCCTATCAGCACCACCTACAAGTCCCAATTAGCACCAACCACAATAGTCATAAACAATGATAGCATTGCCAATACTGGATTTACCTCAAAAGATGATTCCCATCTGACCAAAGAAGAACATGCCCTCCCCATCAGGCAGCAGCAATGAGTCTTCTGTCATGTCACCACTTACTATTTTTTGATTGCATGAATTTTCTGACTTGTGTTTTGTGGTGAGTATTCTTGAATCCCTTGTGTGTCCAAACATTATTCCTTGGATCTGCTTGTGGGCTGTACACAGGTGGAGGCATTGATTGTTGCTGCTCCAGAAACAATGTGCACTGGTGACACTTCACTTTATCTGTGATAGAGCCCAGTAGAGGAGCACAAGGCCTTGGTATTAGGTGTTGTCTCAAAAAGGTAAAAGGTGAGTGCTCAGCTAGACTGAGCTTGGTGTTTCATAAAATTTACTTTTAGCTCTCTAATTCATGGTGCTATATATTTATTAATGAATTCTACAGGTATGCTTAGACATGATACATGCCTAAAGATGCAATGCACTGCACAGTTGGCAACAGGTAGGTTAATTTTCTGCACTGTTTAATTCTTCTGTGTAAGAGGAATCATGTAATCATGGGATGGCCCCCATGTAACTACTATGTTGTTATTCTATTGTCCTGAAGCTACTATAGCTAACTGTATGGTCAGCCTAGCAGCATTGTCACTTCTAAGCCATTATAAGACATACAGCCATGAAAGTGACATGTTTAGGTATGCTAGAGTTAATAGAATATGAATCTTGATTGGAGCAGAGCTTAAAATGAATTTTTGACCTCACATTGGAAATTTTTGATCAATTTTGATGCAATTTACATCCCTCGAGTTTTGTTGTCACTTTGTCAATATGATGAATTTTACTAGTAAAACTCATTTTGCTCCATTCCAGATTCATAACCAGCATGAAAAGAGGGTCAAAATGAGTAAATGCAACCCAATTGTTACTCTTGTACTTTCTTAGATGTGATATTTGGCCCTTTTTGTGCTAGGGTGACCATACAGCTATCCAATGGTTAAATGTATTTTTCAAAACCCTCACTACTCAAACATTAATCTAACAAATGAGATGACAATGAAAATTTAGTTTTGAGTGTATTGTCATACTACTAAATGATTTTAATTTGAAAAATATTATAAAATTTATAAACTAGCTTCAAATATTACTTGTAAAGAAGCATTTGCTAACAAGACAAAAACACTTGGTATAACTTTCAAGTAATCATTGAATTTTGTTTAATCAAAAAACACTAAGAAACTTTCAAACAACTATGAATTGATTGACATGTCTCAATAAAATACTAATACACTTAATTCATGAATGAAACACAATGAAAAATGTTGTAATTTTTGTAGTAGCAATGTAATTTTTTGTGGTAAACATGTGGATTGGGGGTTCGTTAGTAATCCTCTTATAAACATGTTTCATATTGTAAGAGATTGAGAAGTTTTATGTTTTGATTTTTTGCTATGTGAAGTAATGCAAATTTCTTTTGTTTCTCTGTACAATAAATATTTGACTTATCATACATAAATTATCTCGATAAATTTTAATAATGTTTATTGGGATTGAACCATTTTGAAGGTACAAAACACACTGGTGAATAGATCAACATGGATAAACAGCACAAATCTATACTTTTTGACCACCAATCATTTTCTTCCAATACAGAAAATTTCAAAATTATCAAGCAATATACAACTTCTTTTCAATGATTGAATATTGGTCTGATACAACAGTCAACTTTTGTTTTGATTTTAAAAATTTGATAAATATTACTTTTCATGTTGTATAAATTGATTTGAAAAATTATGAATACACTAATATCATGGGTACCATAGTAGGTAGTACTTCATGATAGACTACATAGCTAGGTAACGTACTAGTATACTTACTTATCCCTATCTATCTCTAGTCTAGTACGCCACCATGGCAGTAGTAGTCTAGGGGTTGGGGATTCTCAGGTTATGAGTTCCAAAAATTTTCGCCTGCGGCGCCAATTTTAACTACAACACATCACAACAGTCTACTTCACCCCAGGGTGCTAGCAGGTGAAGCTCCAAGGCGACGATGTCGCAAAGGGTGGTAGATCCGCCCACCGGCGGTGATCGATCTGCACGTCGACGCCGCCACCAGCCAACGGCACAGCCATCACTATCTACACGCCGAGTAAGCTCCAGGTTCAACGATGGCACCAACCCATTATCCACCATAGCGAGGAAGAGATTAAAGTCTTTTAAGAATGTGGGTACGGCGGGGGGCGGTCCAAGGAGTTCCCCACAACAACAACAATGGCTCACCCCCAGGAAAACGAGTCCGGCTATACCACAACAGCCGGTGCTGAAAGCTATTCAACAGCACACAAGAAATAGATTTGATGACCTGGCCTCGAGATCGTCCAGTTCGAACCAGGGGAATTCGAAGCGTGGGGGGGACGATGATTCACTGCCATCGAAGGAGCTCTCTATCTTTTCTCAGCGGTCTGGGCATTCGCAAAACTCCACCCAATCCAAACTATATGAGGAACTACGGCGTGATTCGACGGATCAGGCGGTACAAGGGGTGGCACCAGTGGTTTTACAAATGGAGGAAAATTTACATGCCACGGTTGAGGCCATTCGGACGCAGGAACGGAAGGAAGATAGGAGATCGGATCAAAAGAATACTTCGGCGGACGAGGACGATGATGATGGTGCACTCAAGGAGGCACAGTTGGAAACGGCTTCCCAGGAATTACACCAGTTATTAAATACTGATGATGGCGATGAGTTGGCAACATTTGAGATTAATTTGACTGAACAGTTGGAGAGTGACTCCCATGGCAGCTCTGATGGACATGAGGACCCGGAGGCTCGAGCCGCAATCCAACGCATCACAGAAATCCAATTCCCCATCCAGGCCGACAAAGATGCGTGTGTCGACCTAATGAAAGGAGCTCTGGGTGATCTACACAGGGCACGATGTCGGGAGGTTACGGCTGAACTGGCAGCAGAAGAGGCACGCCGGTGCTTCCGGTTGGCGGAGATGAGATATAATGATGCAACTAAACAATTGGAGATGGCTAAATCTAAGGAGTTGGAGGTGGATAATCAACGCTTATCAGTTATGGCCATGTGGCAGGAAACGAAAAAGGCTCTCAGAAAATCAAAGCAACTCCGTGATGAGGTTTGGGATTTAAAAGAACATGTGGAGTCCCTCCTTGCGGATCTCCCAGCTGAACGTGACCTACATAATTTTGTGGATCGGAATATTACAGATGCCATTAGGAGTCGGGCTGGGGTGATTGATGAATACACCACAGCTATCAATGACATGTATGATGCCACATTTCAGAAACTTCAGTCAAGTGAGCAGGAAATCTTTCAATCAGTGGAGGCTATGTGGGCATCGATGAATGAGGATGCAGGAGCCATGATGAAAGATTCGTTGGCTACTTTAGAGGGGGAAACGAAACAGAAATGTGAGGAATTGAAACGCGTGGCTACGGAAATTTCACCACAACTCCAGACATCACTCGTGGAAACGATTACTCCTACGATCCAATCCAATGTTACGGATGCCGTCGCCAACACTGTGCAGAACTTGGTGACAACTCAGGTGACGACGGCAATGGAGAGTCAATCTCCCATGGCGGTTTGGGACTCCCAATTGAAAGGACTGGTGCATCAGGAGGTGTCTTCAAGCGTGACGACACTAAAGGAGTCAGTGATGCAGGGGGTTAACCAACGATATGGCCATTTACTAAAAGGGGGTTCTTATCGCACCACAGGTGCACAGTTTCCACGCGGTGACACGAGGTCCGGTGAGAGGGGTGCTTTGGTGGCATTTGATGTGTGCCACCAGGAGTCTGCAGATGACCAGGGTAAAGTTGGCGCAGAGTCCACGGCATCACCTCAGGCTCGGGACACGGAAAAGCCACCTCACAAAACGTCTTTGGAACACCTCTTGGACCAACAGAAACGGTCTATCAACGGACGGACGCAGGCCCTTGCAGAGGAATATGCACGGAGGGATGCTGCAGAAGCAGCTCAGAAGGAGTTGGCGAACGCGGTAGACGCTGCACTCCCTGACGAGGACCCCAATAAGGCGCGGACGCCTACACAATTGACAGTGGACAACGGGGTTCCCCCTGGTGGCCCACCCACACCTTGTTCGTCGAGGACGATTGCCCCTTCGATATACCACCTTGGAGGTGATGGCATTCCTCAGCTGGATGACAGAACCTTGACTAATATTGGCTACACGAACGTTGATGCATTTGGGTCTGTTATCCGGGTGCATGACTCGGTGTTGGCTACTTGGGACAAAAAGGATCCGCCTGGCCCAATTATCAAAATGTTGGATGATTCTTCACGCTTTCGAGTTCTCCAATCGGTGGGCCCAGAGAGTGTAGTTGATTTCTATTCCTACCTGCAATTTAAACTGATGCACCTCAACGTGGCTTTGACACCCTTTGATGCAGTGGAACTCAAGTTCTCTCAAATGGGATTATGCCCACCTGGGATGGGCATGGTGAAATATGTTGCAATGGCGGAGGCGCTCTTTAATGTCCTATCCACTTTGCTCCCTCCGACTGACCATGAATTGCAGGCTTGTATTGGGTATATTCAAAATGATGGAGCTGACGGTTACCAATTGCTGTTGCGCCTTCTGGCTAAAACGGTGCCGGCGTTTCATCCAACCCTGGAGATCCAACAACTGCAGTGGAGTGACTATCGCAATATATTTGGATTTGCCAAGGCGATGAGCCTCTACTTTTTTCTGCTTCGGAAGAGGGGTCAAATCTTCTTGCAGCGGGAGAAAAGCTCAATGTTTTTACGTGCAATTGATGAACCATCTTATCTGAGTGTTATTTCAAGCATCCAAATGTCTTTGGACACACACCGTGACGAGTTTGATGATGGGAGTTTGCCTGATATTTTCTCCATTGACAGTTTGGCGGAGAGAATTGCATCGACTATGAAGTCAATTATGAGGGACGTGGACCTGGCACGCCCAGCTCGTGTGAAGCTCTTGGAGGCAACACATTCCCAGAATACGCCCTCAACTCTCACCACGGATGACTTGGCGGAGGCTTCGGTCACAGAGGGCCTCCATATTCAGGGCTTTCCTGCAGTGGTTGCACGGACTGAGGATCGGCAATACAACCGTCAGAGTCAGACCAGGAGTTCTATCCCTTCACGGGGTTCTACTCGCCCACGTCGCCCAGACATTCGCCAACCTAAGCCAACACGACGCCGTACCTTTGACCCCACACTTCAGTGTGATGCGTGCAAAAGGAGGGGCCATGCAGCCAACACTTGTGACCAACTCGCCATGGCACTTTGGCTCCGCAGGTACATTGAGAGTGGGTTCAATTCAGAGGTGTGCGCACAGGTGGAGGAGAGTTGGCATAAGCGATATGCTGATGCCGTAGACAAGCCCCAACGGAAACCTCGACAGGTTTTGATGGCATATGTTGAGGACAGCGGGCTTTCCCCGGACCAGATAGAGCAGGAAATTGACTGGACTGTCTGGCCCGAATCCGTCCCCTTGGAGTGAGAGCCTCGGGCTCCCACTTCTGTCTGTGCACGGGCAATGGTATTGGAATGCCACACTCCGGGCATAACACCCTTGAATGAAGAGTTCAATCTCCGAAAAAGGGAAGAGATGCTTGGTGTTCCACCACGGGAACAGGCACAGGCTTGGCGATTGGATGATAGAGTTGCAGCAGAGGAAAACGTATTGGGTTTTGTGTGTTTGGGCGATGGGGACAATTCCCCGCCAGTGGATGATGATGAGGAGGACGATGATTCGTATGATGCAATGCCTCCATTGTTGCAATGGTTACACCGGGGGGATGATGATAGTTCTAGTGACGAGTCCTTGGTAGCCTCGCTGGAGGATGATTGGATGGACCCTAGTCCGGCGGATCGTTGGGCGGCGACGGTGTATCCTATGAGACCGCCACCCAAACCTAATATACCCCCGGAACCACCACCTTCCACCCATCATACCAAAGCATACAGTCCACCAAAGGGGTCTTTGGAGGAGGTTATTTGGAATATGTCATTGAAGGAGACCACTCCAGAGGACGCATCTATGCCGCCACCTTGGGTACAGGAGGACAATGTACTGCAACATAATGATGTTGAAGATGTGTTTGCAGCATTTGATACAGTTGTTCGGGTGGCAGGTTGTTTTCGGACAATTGGGGTTCGAGACCACTTTCGATGTTTCAAGCTCCAGGCGACACCAGACCAAGCTCAGTCACTGGCTGACACTAGCGCAAACATCTGTATTACGCCTTTCCTTCACCTTCTCCTTGATCTGCAGCCAATAACTCCTTTCCCAGTTGGTCTGGCTTTGGAGCACTCCTCCCACAGGGATGAGGTTTCGCATTGCACACATCGGGGGCTGCTCCCTCTCAAACAGCTAGATGGAACACTCTTCCTCCAGCCATGCTTTTACAACCGGGATGCAAATGATACCATCATTTCACCCCAGGCTATTGTGGACGGAAGTGCCACACTGCAGAAATGGCAACAGGAGGGCTTGAAAGATGGCACTGGAGGTTCCTTGAACTTCTTTGACATTGACGGTGGGTTGGTCATGTCGTTGCAACTTCGTTGCCAAGATGGGCTGTACTATTGTGATGTTGAGGAATATACTGTGGATCATCGTTCCATGGGCGACATCCCCATTGTCCCTCAGGTTGCTGAGGCAATTGCCCACACGACACCTCCAACAACTGCCCTACCACCACGCACCCGTGTCCGCCACCATACTACTACAAAGGACCGTCAGTTGGAGGCGGAGCTCTGGGCTGCCAGGTTGGGTTATTGTGGAGAATGGCAATTGTCAGTTCTCCCCAGTCATGCGGATGGAGTGCCGAATCAATTTTCTTGGCACCCCTTTCAATTTATTGACCACAAAGAACAGGCGAGGATACGCCGCCAGGCGGCTGGTC
This sequence comes from Thalassiosira livingstoniorum, assembly GCA_036939595.1. Classification (NCBI taxonomy): domain Eukaryota; phylum Bacillariophyta; class Thalassiosirophyceae; order Thalassiosirales; family Thalassiosiraceae; genus Thalassiosira; species Thalassiosira livingstoniorum. The sequence goes on along the minus strand of JALLOT010003155.1, from coordinate 3,519 downwards.
GGGATCCAGAGAAGGCTGCCAAAGCTGGACAGAGGTTCTTCGGTGATTTTGGTTTCATTCGCTCGTCAACGGTAGATTACCAACGCCCTGACCCAAAAACAGATCGGATTGTTCGGTCATACGATGGGTACAATGCATATCTAGCCATTGTCGATGAGGCATCCAGGTACATCTGGATCTTTTTGTGTAAATCCAAGGAGCCTCCGATTGAGATACTTCGGTGGTTCTTTCGCTCCTTTGGACTCAAGGAGGGCGGTCAATTTCGATGTGATAACGGAGGCGAACTGGCTAAATCCAAGGAGCTTCGTAAAGTTCTTTTGGAGGAGTTTACTTACACGGTGGAGCCTACGGGGGCTGATTCACCGTCCCAAAATGGCGGGGTGGAGACGTGGAATGACACGATTGCCGTGACTGTTCGTGCATTACTTTATGGCGCTGGTTTGGTTGCGGTATACTGGTCGGCGGCACTTCTACACGCTGCTTTTGTTCATAACAGACGGGTCCACGCCATCACGAAAAAGACTCCATATGAAGGATGGTTTGGAAAGCGTCCTAATTTGCGATACCTGCGGCTGTTTGGCTCTAGGGTGTGTGTAAAACAGACAGGTCACCGTCGCGGCAAGTTGGACAAACACGATTTCCGTGGTATCTTCATCGGATACACTGCCACAGATTGTAATATTAATTACATTGACCTGGACTCAGGGGTTACGAAACACAGCCACCATGCGGTGTTTGATGAGGCGTGGTACTTGCAACCAAACCGCCCGCCGGCTGCCCAATTACTATATGATTTGGGTCTGGAGGCAGATGATGATTACTCCTCGGCTCCGTTGGCGGCACCGGTCCCTACAGCTGCATACCCTCCACTTTCTACCAAACTCCTTCCACACCCACCTCCGGAGTGCAGCCACCTCCCACTTCCAATTCGGATCACTCCTGCGCCGTTGGATGATGTGCCTGTAGCAGCAGCAGCAGCGGCGGTTCACGCTCCACTCATTCACCCACAGGACTCAGAAGATCATAAATGCATGGTTGAATTCAACATTACTGGTCGGGACCTCCAACAAATTTATCTGTCACCTTCTCCCTACAACGATGCCTTCGAGGAGGTGATGCGACTTCAGCTCTTCAAGTTGGAGGAACATCCTACTGCGGGAATTGAGTGTGAGGAGCAGAATGGTCGGCTGATTATCACGGGAATGTCTCCGGCGACCCCAGCGGCTCGGATACCCCGGTGGAGATCACGCCTTCGCGGGGCTTGGCTCATCAAAATTGGTGATACAGAGGTTTTGACGATGGAAGAGGCTTCAAAGGCTGTAGCCCAGGCGGTGGCTGATGGTGTGCAAGATTGTGTTCTGTTGGCAGCTCACCCAGAGATCCGACATGGTCTCACCAATGATGGCGTCCCACAGGTCACTTTGGACCAACTAAACACGCGTTGGATGAGGGATCATCACACCTCACTCCCACAACGCCCACGTTCATTTACTGTAAAATCTTCCGGGGGTGTACTGTACTATGACACCAAGATCACTAAACTGACTCGTGGCAAATTACTAAAACAGTCGGACTGGCCAGAATGGGAACAAGCTGAATGGGTCCAACTGGACCAGTATGAAACGCAGTTCATGTTTGGTGACCCGGTGTTTGTGGATGATGAAGCTGCTATTTTTAATCTTGTGTGGACATACGCCGAAAAGCCTCTGGATAAGAGAAAGAAAGCACGATGTGCTTGTGATGGCTCCACGAGGAGTGGTCAAGTCAGGGTCTTAGACCACACATATGCAAACTGTGTGGACCAATCCAGTTCTCGTTTGTACTATGCGGCGGCGGCGGCAGAAAATTTGCTTATCTTTGGTGCAGATGTTAGCAATGCATTTGGGGAGGCACCTCCACCAAAACAGGCATTCTATATTTGCCCGGATAAGGCGTTTAAGGCATGGTGGGTTCAACACAAGGGCAGGGTCCCGATTCCTGATGGTGCTGTCATTCCTGTGCAGTGGGCAATGCAAGGACACCCTGAGGCACCAAGATTATGGGAGAAGCACGCCGACAGCATCCTCAAAAACTTAGGCATGCGACCCACCATACATGAGCCTTGTCTCTACTCGGGCATTATTCATGAGCATCGTGTCTTATTTAAATGCCAAGTGGATGATTTTGCGATTGCAACTGCAACGGCTCTCGTAGCAGAAATCTTGCTCGACCAGATTGATGACGCCCTTTCCATCCCAATCAAACGCCAAGGCTTGGTTACTATGTTTAATGGGTTGGATGTGTTATAAACGAAGGAAGTTATCAAGGTGCACTGCAAGACCTACATGGAAAAGGTGGCTAAACCTTATCTTGAAACGTGGATGCCAAACATCACACTTACGGCCGATCGACCTCTACCTCTTCCTACACGACAGAATTTCATGCGAGAGCTGTTATCTGCGGTTGGTTCTGATGACCCTAAAGTCCAGGAGAAACTGAAGGCAAAGATGGGATTAGGCTACCGCAATGGAGTCGGTTAAGCTATTTATGCCATGACTACATGCCGGCCGGATGTGTCTTACGCCACAGTGAAATGTGCACAATCCAGTGCAAAACCGGCTGCGATACACTACCATGCTATCCGCCACTTGCTGAAGTTCCTCTACGTCACGAGAGATGATGGTTTACACTTTTGGAGACAAACACCAAATGATAACCTCCAGTTTCATGACCCACCTAAGATACATAGCTGCATTGCAGATCTGTTGATGGAGGCACACCCGGAACATGACCCGTTAGTAGCACACGGCTTTGCTGACTCGGATTGGGCAGCTTGTCCTCTAACACACGTCGGACTTTTGGAGGTACATGCGTTCGTCTTGCTGGTGGCACGATTGGATATAAGGCTAAACTCCAACCGACTGTCGCTCAGTCTTCTACTGAGGGTGAATTTATGATGGCAGCTGATCTTGGTAAAATGCTGTTGTACAATAGGAGTGTTCTTTGGGACTTGGGTATTCCCCAGCAGGCCGCCTTGGTAGGTTACGAAGACAATGACGCCTGTACTGCGATGGCCATGGCCCAAAAGCCTACTCCACGCACTCGCCATATTGATATTAAATACTTCGCTCTTTGTGAATGGGTAGAACGCGATTTGGTGAAGTTGGAGAGAATTGACACTTCAGTAAATATGGCGGACAATCTTACCAAGCCCAACGGGAGGATTCTGTATCATCGACACAGTGACTATCTCCTGGGACATGTTCCGCCGGCTTACTCGCCAGCATACAAACGTCTTGTCGGCAACTTGGAGCACCCCAAATTGCAATCAACACCAGCTGTGTTGGACGTCCCACCGTCAGCCACTACGCCATTACCCGTGGCAGCTGCAGCGGCAAAATTGTTCTGGGACTACCATACCTTGTTGGCGTCTTGACAATGCATTCTTTTCTCACGTGTATTCTAGAGCATGCATTGTGGGGGGGTGATAGACTACATAGCTAGGTAACGTACTAGTATACTTACTTATCCCTATCTATC
>JALLOT010003154.1:0-11655 GCA_036939595.1 Thalassiosira livingstoniorum | reverse complement strand
GTTTCTAACCTAACTTTCATACACCAAAACTTGCTAGCGGCGCAAGCCGCTAGTATACTTAATAATACTACTTACTATATTGTACATACTGTGCATGCATCTGCATGCATGTTCGTTTCAAAGAGAGGCATGCCACCATCAATTGCCCTTCATCTCAATTCTCTCATCCTCTCTCATCATCACCTACTTCTCCATGGGCGTATATGGTACAACATATTGCCTTTTTTTGTCAGGTGTTCTGCATAAAAAATAATAATAAAAGTAGTAGGAGTATTGTAAAAGGCAGGCTGCAATAGGCTGCAGTACACAATATTGACCTCTATCATCAGGAAGTAGGAGTAAGTAGGTAAGGCGAAGGGCTCTACCTTAGGTAGGCTACGGGGCTTATGTACCTACTTACTTACTTATGTAATACTAAGTTAGTAGGGCGCTCAACGAAACAGTACGTAAGGTAGTAAGTACGCGTACTAATACTAGTACGTAGGTATTGTACCTACCTTACTTAAAAAAATAGAGGGACCACCATGGCCAAATTCCTGTCTGGGAAATGTCCTTCCCGTGTCTTATGAAGTCAGTCTTGTTGCAGCTTTCAATTGCAACTGCATGCCTCTAGAGAACTGCCTGCCATTTGGAACTGCTGACAACATCAACATCATCTATCAACATCTATCGGTGGGAGTCTGTGTATGTGTGCTTGAGGGGGAGAAGACGGAGATGAAGGGAGGACAATAACGAAGCAAGAAGGCACGAGTGTGAGACGAAACAACCCCATCGTGGGGTGAGGGCATTGTAGATAGTACTTGATTGTACTTTTAGGTATGTCAGGATAAGGAAGCCACGCTCGAACCGCCAAGAGGCGTCACAGCAGGTCACAGCGCAGATGCGGCAATCCCGGAATTTCCAATACGATTAACCAACTCCACGGGCTGCGGCACGATTGGAGCAAAAAATCTCGTGCAGTCGTCATGAGCTCGAGCCAGCGAAAACAGGATCCTAATAACAGGATCACACATCACACCTGGTCCCACCGCTTATGGCCTCTACTACTGTTATTGAAATGTGCGTGTTGTCTGCTGTCTGCCCACTGAGTAAGGTTGTCAATCCTGGAGAGTTGGTCATGTTGGTCGTGCTGGTCGTGCTGTTCCTCTGTTCGTGCTGCTCCGCAATGGCGGTTCCTGTTTTTCAGCATTCACGTTGTAGATTGCTGCTAACTGCTAACTGACTGCTGCTCGCTACTCCTTCCAACCTCTTCTCACTGAAAACCGTTTCGTTTGTCGCCGACCATGGCTCAAATTCATCCGACGCCGTCGCACCAACTGAACCATCTAAACCAACTCACGACGGCATCGCCACCACTGACACCACTGACACCACTGACGCCCCATGACTTTGGTATCAACAACCCTAACCCTGACAACGACAATGGCAGCAGCGGCAGCAATGGTAGAAATGGCAGCAGCAATGTCGAATTGTGCGTAAAGTGGAGACGACGCAATAGACAAATTGTACGAGATTGGAAATTCTGCGCTCAGAGACGGCATACGACCAACAGCACCCCCACCACGAACGTTTCTTCGAACACCGCACACAACGCACACAATACACACAACGCACACACCATGATGGGTCCCATCGACAGTCCATACACCACACAAGCAACACACGCATCTCGCCAACGGCTGGATCAAAATTTGAAGCCTGACTGCATAGGTGGAGGTGGCAGCAGCAGTAAGTCCGTCAGTGGGAGATCCTGCAGTGGGAGCAAATCGGTGTGCAGCGTTAGAAGCATCCAAAGCAGCAAAAGCAGCAAAAGTAGCAAAAGTAGTACATCTGACAACCATAGAAACAATAGAAGCAGTAGCAGCGGACATGGAAACAATAGAAACAATAGAAACAATAGCAGCGGCAGCATATCGAATTCCAATGGAAAATCGGGTGGAAAATCAGGTGGAACATCCGGTGAAAAATCTGGGAAGCGTGGAACATGCGGAAAGGGAGGAAAGTACGAGCCAGCCTATCCCGGAGCCCCCTTCGACAAGAGTGGGTATTGCGTGAAGCATCCCATGGTGCAATTGTGCCGACCCATTCGCGAAGTACGTGAAAATCGTAGGAGTAGCAATCATAGCAATCGGAGCATTGAGACATTGAAAAGTTTGGACACCTTTGACACTGTGGAGACGGACGCTTCCGATAATGCTAACTCTGGGGGGACTGCTGACACTACATCATTGCACAGACAGTATGAAATTATAATAGAGCATTGTCCCATGTGCCACACCAAAACCACTTCTCAATCGCCACGTGATTCCGTCACGGGGGCAAATGGGGCAATGGCCCAAAAAGCGTTGAATGACAGTGTCATCGATTGGGCCAGCGAATTGATTTCGGTGGCGACCAAGAATCAGCAGCGTTCCAGGAGTCGGAGTCAGGGGAGGGCGAGAAGTCAGAGTCGGGGGAGAGTGGAACGACTGAAAAGAGGGGATGGAGGGGGTGATATCCAGCAATGTCGGGGGGATCTTCGAGGGGGAAATCAGGAGGGAAATCGAGGGGGGAGCGATCGCAGTGAGAACAGTGAGAAAAACACCAACAATAACGACAATTTTCCTTTGGATCTGAAACAAAGTCAAAGTGGCAATGGTCGCAGTGGTCCGAATGGTCTGAGTGGCCAGAGGGACTCATTCATTCGCAGAAATACAGTCTGTGGAACACGACCCAATTTGAACAATTTCAACAGGAACAACATGACCAACATGAACACAGTGGATCGGGGGGATGGTCCCTCGGAGAACCGACATCCCAGTGACAGTGTAATTTATAATGGGCAGCCCCAAAATCAGCAAAGTCAGAGCAGGCATTCGATTGATTCGATTCACTCAGTTCAGTCGATGCAGTCAATGCAGTCAGTTCAGTCGATGGAGTCAATGCGGTCAAATCCCTCGGTTCGAACTGCCAATGATGCTCAAACCGTAGCCACCGTAGCCACTGCAACCACCGTAGCTACTTCTATATCCGCTCGAACTGGTCGCTCCAGTCGATCGAGTCGATCTGGCAGATCCACTCATTCCACTCATTCCGCACACTCGGGTCATTCCAATCATTCCACTCATTCCAATGGGAGCTATCCCCTACGCAGTCTCAGCAGAGACAGGAGGCGAAGTCGAAGTAAGAGTGTCGATACTCGCAGAAAGGATAGAAACGATAGAAAGGACAGGAAGGATAGAAAGGATGGAAACGATAGAAAGGATAGATACGATGGAACTGATGGAGGAGGAAAGGAGAGACATGGAAGTTATGGAAGGAAGGGCAGCGGCGATGGGCATACGGTTCAGACTGCCACTACTGCCACCACTGCAACGACTGCCACGACCATCTCGACAATTCAATCCAATGTGTCGGGCCATTCCGGACATTCCGGTCGGTCTGCTCGGTCTGCTCAGTCAGCTCGGTCTGATTCCTCCGACCGCGCGAATCATGCGAATCATTCGGGCATCTCCGGTCGGCTCGACTCTTCGGATCGGTCAAGCCGATCGGATCGGCTCGATCGGTCGGAGCGAAGTCGAAGCAAAAGCATTGATGCTCGTGGTGCTCGTGGTGCTCGTAGTTCTCGTAGTTCTGGTGGCACTGGTGACACTGGTGGCTATGGTGGCACTGGTGGCAATGGCGGTCTGCAGGCCCTGCACACCCTCGACTCCAGCCGATCCAGCCGATCCAGTCCTTCCGGTCCTTCCGGTAGATCGGGCGGAACTGGTAGAACTGGTAGAACAGGCCGATCGAGCAATTCCAATCATTCCAACCATTCCAATCATTCCAATTATTCCAATCCATCGCAGGGGGGGAGGAGTTATCCCCTTCGAAGTTTGAGTCGGGATCGACGACGGAGTCGTAGTCAGAGTGTCAGTCGTAAAAGTCATGACAGAGGCCATGACAGAGGCCATGATAGAAGCCATGGAACCCATAACAATAGGGACAGCGGGGGAGAAAGGAATGAAAGGAATGAGAGGAATGAGAGGAATGAGAGGGACGAAAACAATGAGAGGAATAGCCGAAGCAAGGAGTACACGCCAGCCAACGTTTTGAACAGTTTGAATAGTTTGAATGGCTTGAATGGCTGTGACAGTTCCAACAATCTCCTGCGGAGAAATACCACGGGTGGATGTCAAACGAATCAAACCAAGGATGGAAGAGATCACAGTAGTGCCAACGTTATTTCAGAAGAGAATGTTAATGCCACCAATGCCAGCCGTGACAACCATGCCACAAATGAGATTAATGACAGAAATGGCAACCATGACAGCTATGATAACAATGACAAGTCGAAGTCAAGACGACGGAGGGGCAGCTTTCGAGGGAGCTTTCGAAGCAGTTTGGCGAGTATGACTTCCACGAGTAGCAGAAGTGTCGTGAGTTATGCAAGTGATGCAGAAAATGCAGGCAATGCAGGTGAAGCTGCCTCAAAAAATATATCCATCGATAGAAACGAAGAAAACGAATGCGGAAGGGGCAGAGAAAGTGCCACCGGAAGTGCCACCGGAAGAGGGAGGAGGAGGCGGAATGCCTACCACGACGAAGAACAAACTGCTTCGGAGGTAGATCACATCAAACACACCAAACACGACGATGGCACATCCGCCAACACCGCCACATCCTCCTCCACCAAAGACACCAAAGACACCAAACACAGAAACCCTCGAAGCCGCAGCACCGAACGAAGTCAAAGTTTCGTCCAAGGATTGAAACTGTTGAGCAAACCTCGAGGATGCAGTAAACCTCGAGGGGGGACCAAGAGCGTTTGCAGCATTGGGAGTTTGGGAAGTATTGGAAGCGTGGGTGGCAGTTTCGGTGGCAGGGGCAGATCTGGCAAATCCAGTGCCACCAGTGCATCCAGTGCCCGAGGGCGTAGCAAAGAACCCACTAACATCGATGCCAACAATACAAAAAGTTGTCGAGGCAGAAGTCAGAGTCTTAGTCGCAATTTTAGCAAAAAGATTAGCCGGAGTTTGAGTCGGAATCATCACGGTACGAAGAAGGAGAAGAAGGAGAAAAAGGAGAAAAGGGAGAACATGGAAACGAAGGGAGAGAGGGAGGATGTGGAGCGGAAAATGAATGATGGCCATCGATGTGGAAATGGCAGTAGCGCCATCGCTGCCGCTGCCGCCACCGCCACCAGCACTACCAGCACCACCAATACTAGCAGCAAAAGTCATCATTCCAATAAATCCAAGGTGGCACCCTGTGCTCCTGGTGCTCTTGGTGCTCCTGGTCCTCCTGGTGCTCCTGGTGCTCGTGCAGACCCACCATCAACCTCATCCACCTCGAAACACCCCACATCACAAGACACACTGTCATCCAAGTCGCCATCCAAGTCTCCCAGCATCGATCGATTGCGCATGTTTCGCCATCGACACTACATGAATCACAGTTCCAGCGCAGAGAATGTGTTGAGACGGAATTCCGAAGAGGATGCCAATGATTTGCATGTGTTGGATGACATTTTGGGTTGTGATGTAGGTCATGTTGGAGGTGTGAGTGATGTTGACGATGGTGCTGATGGTGCTGTGGACGGGAAGGACGGAAACACCGAGGGGTACGAGGATAATGCCGAGAAAAGCCATGGATCCCCTCGGCATGGCTATCATCGCTCGTCGACGCAACCGCTTAGCACTTTCAATAGGGCCAATGCTCACGAAACAAGTGCCAGTGGCGACCCCTCGAGCTCTGCGTTCCTCCGATCCTACTCTCAAGGGACCCGTGGTTTGCATCAAGACAGCATGACTTCTGCTGGAACAAGAAGTATCAGAACTCGAGGAAGTGCAGTGGGCATGAAGGATAGGTCAGGTTATCCTCAAGACGATTCACATGAAGAGGACACCCGAGATGTTCAAGGTGATTATTCTTCTCAAACTCGAGATCCTCCGAGTAGCAATGCGAGTTCGTTCAACATGTATGATAAAATGAATGGCAGTATGAGAACACACGTCATGAATGATTATCTCAAGAGCCAGAAGTGCGACGAGGAGAGTATGACCCATTCTAGCAACAGCAGAAGTCGATATGATGCATCAAATGCAAATCACGAATCACATCGTAATTTACCACAATCATCTTCCACTACACCATCCAGTGAATGTTCTTCAAGAATGGACCTCCATTCTACACCCACAACCGCACCGTCCAAATCGTTTTCTTGTCATTCATCTACGCCTTCCCTTCACCGCAGCCAATCATCCACCAACCATATTCCCAGCACCAACAAACCAACCACCCTAGACCCACCATCCGCCGAAGCACAGAATTCCACCATCGACCCACCACAACTATTAGTCAAACCAAACAACGATGACATACACCGAAGAAAATCAGTATCCTTCTCCCCTTCCACCTCCGTAGTCACCACCCCCTCCATGACAAAAATCAAACGATTGAACTCCACCACATCCGTTACATCCACTTCTTCCAATGACACAACCACAGAGGAAAATGCAACATCGGTTGCGACCGCTACGATGACTACTGTTCCGATGAAAGAGCCAAAGAAGGATTATCCTACGTTGAAGGAAGATATGAAAGCTTTTCTTGCCATGTTGGATCAAAATGCTTGAGATTTTATCAAATATTATATTTTACTGTTTAAATCTTAATAATGAATTGAATCTTTTCATATTGACACTGATTGGAGCATGCAGAAAATCCCACGAAATATAATAACGATAATATTACATAGCTGTGATTAGTCTACAAGTGGTAGTACAAGTTACACAGGAACGCAGTGGCGCCTGTCATTGCCTCCTTCGGTATGCTTTGTTATACCATATTTTAATTTACCGTCGAAGAAGCATCTCCTTGTCACATGAACACAAAACAGAATTCAGAAGCCCTTTTGCTATCGGTACTTCAATTTCAAAACAACTGAAATTCATTTTGATTCCCTGATCCCAAATCGCCCCTAGAAAAACATTTTTCACAACTGCAGCATTACTTGTATAGTGACTTCTGCCCCTCTTCAGCAAACAGCTTTGATGTTCAAATCAGCACAAGTTTTCCATTCATTTTTCCACAATGACCGTGCAACTACACAATCAATTGCAAACCCAAGTGGTTGTCCTTTGCCACAAAGGAACTTAAGTGAGCTAGAGTTCAGGTCATGCATTGTAAGTTGCAAGGCAGTCTACAGCTTTGCATTCACAAGAATGAACATTTGTTGTCTTGGTAACAAAAACAGCAATTATGATGTCCAAGAAGTTTGTTGCAGGTTTTATGTTTATTGTTTGTTCAGGGCATAAGCAATTAAACACTAGAGAAACTTATGGTTGTTGCAAAATCAACATTCGTTATTTTATTGCCAAAATTGATCGGCTTTGATTTTTCGGGGACAGAAGGGGTACTTTTCCTACTACTTTCAAGAAATCAGAGAAATATTTTGTTGGTTTGTTTCTATGTTCATTTCTACAATCACCATAGTACTATGAGTTTTCGCCCTACACACTCACAAAATTATGAGATCATGCCAATCCATAATCAACAAGCTAATGCTGCTTATGAAAGAAAATAAGTACCAAATCAAGTTTTCTTTTAATGAGCAACCAGCAACCAACTGCACACTAAAAAAGACAATATTGATCAAGAGATTATATGATATGAAATGTGTCAAAGGCATCACCAGACCAATTTGAGCATGAGAGATTTGCGGAGGTCAGAAGCAAAAGACAACTACTTTTCAGATTCACTTTCAGGAAACAATGTATTTGATCAACTAAAACAAACCCTGTGACTGTGAACGTTAAATACTATTATTTGGTGCATCATGATATTGATGATGTGTTTTAACCCATATCTGCCCAAGAGTTAAAAAAATGAAGTACAACCTTCACTTATCTCTTATCTCAACAATAATATCAGCTCAAGTGATACTAAGTTCAGGCAATGAACACAGCAACAAATCAATACTTTCTTTGTCATTGTTTCAATTACATCAAATCTTCATGAGTAACCTCCCTTGCTTTTAATTGCTCCCTTAAATTTAATGATAAACTGAGGACCAATTGAAGACCTAGGTAGATATGGGTTAAACAGGTCTTGCTGGAAATGAGTTCAATCCAAGGATGCAATAACTAATTACAAGAAAAGTAGGAAATAATATTCATCTAGGGGCAAGATGAAAGAAGAACGTCTGTTGATTTTTTTATTAGAAGATTCCTTAGATTTTATCTGTTATATCTCATGTGTTTTGTTTCTTGTACTTCTGGATTAGTGCTACTTTTCTAGTGTATTTTTCTAAAAACTTTTCTTGGTTCTTTTAACAGTTCAAGGATCTTTTACTGGGTTCATTTTTTACACTCTTTTTCAGATTCTTTTTTGAGAGTTTTGGCCTTGACTATTTTTTATAACATTGCCATATCCATATTATACATCCCACAACAGATAATAACAAAAATCAGAATATCCGGATTCAATGTTGATAACCAATAATTGCCATTAAAAAATCACAAGCCAAATGCCTCTTCTTTGCAATTTTTTGTCTACCACCCTTTAAATTTCCAATAACCAGTAAGCACTAATCCATCTTTATGAAAAAATGAATTATGAATCTTAAATTTTTAAACTAATAATATCACTTTCATTAAGAGATAATATTAGTTTAAATTCTTACATGCACATATTGCAAATGATTTTATTGTTTTTTACTATTCAAATTTTGATTTGAAGTCTTATAAATTCAATTATATAAAATACCATTTTTCCATTGATAGATCAATTTGTTTCAAAATATATTTCAATAAGGTTACAATATTTGTTTCTATGAGCTTTAAATTATTCTCCACTGTTAAATTACAAACCATAAAGCAATATTCACAAAATCAACTTCTACATTATTTTTCAAGCCAGTCATAAGATTTAAGGAGCATCAATCCACTAAACTTATTACTGCCATACATCAATAAACAACTATCAAACTATTCAAACTTCAGTTTTGTTCTGTTTTTTTTTTCATTTTCCTCATTTTGAACCCCTTGTTGCTCTAGTATTTTCTACACTTTCCCAGTCCACCCTTGTTTTTTTCGATTTTCTGGGAGTATGTTTTTCTGTATTTTCATATCTTCTTGCTCTTGGTCATGGTCATCAAGGTCAGAGCATTCTTGTTGTTCAAAACTATCATTCGCACCACAATAGACAATATAATCATCATGGCCTTCATCTCCTGGGAACAACATTTCATCTTACAGTTCTTCTTCACATTCTGGTCTCCCATTAGTTTCTTCCATAATGATTGTCCTCTTTGGGGACATATCACAATTCCTATGTATGTTTCAAAACTCCTTCCACACCTCAACAAACATATCCCAATGTTGCCCACTTAATTTTCTTTTCTTCATTTGCGCCAATGTCTTGTTGTAATACTCCATCCCTTCACTGCTCCATCCATGATTATAGTAAGCTACCTTTTTTCATTTCATGTTGTCTTGTGCATTTTTCAGATTCTTCAGGTGCCATAGCTTCCATTTCAAAATTTTCCTTCCAGGTGCTGTACCCATTTCTGTATATAAGCATCACAAATGAAGCTTCATTACTTGGGGCAATCAACTTTCCAAAGAAGTCATTGTAATTATTTTGTGTCATCAGGAAATTGATAATTTTTGATTTAAAATGCAACTTGGGGGTATAGTGCTCAATGAAAAAACAGTATTTTCTCAATTCTTCTCCTGAAATGTCAGGGTCGGCAGAACAAATCTTTGGAAAAACATGCCCCCCTCAGGGCAATCTGGTTGCTCCCCAAGCAGATTATGAACTTAACAAAACAATAGGAGACAACAAATACAATGGTAAGATGTTCTGAAATGATCATAATTGGACAAAACAAACATACCTTGGAATTGTTTTTTCACAGCTAAATCAAAGTTCCCCTGTAAACTAACATATTTTGCACTATTGTTAGGTTTGGTTGTAAATGTCCAATACCCTTCCCCACTGCATTTCACTGGCAAAGGTAGCTTCCTCATGATTCTTCCACATAAACTTCTATCTCCAAGTTCGTACTTGGACCACCCCTTGTTAATAATCTTGTAATGAGGCCAAAATTCCTCCCTCAACAATGCCTTCATCTGAAGTATGATTCCCTGATCTTCTGCTGTAAGGACATCCAGTCCTTGTTTAACATCTTTATTTTTTCAAATGTAACACTCCCTCTTGTCATACCCTTTAGCAATTTTTGTATTTGGTTGTCAAGCCTAACAAGAGCACCTGAAAAAATGACATATTGATAAAAAATTGCTTGAAACACGCAAGAGCGACCATTGGAACATCACCCCCATCTGCAAGAGGAATTGGCATAATCCTAAGTTACAATTGTATTTATTCCAACACTTGCATTACTTTAAATTGCCATTTCCTCTTGAACCATTTTACAAAGATTGTCAATGTTTGTGCCTGGATCTGTTGTTTTCAGAGTTGAGCCACTGCAAATATCTGGGGAAACATCCTTTGGGAAAACATTCTGTCTCTCCAGAGTCAGAGTGTAAAATCCAACTTTGCAGCAACTGGTATTTGGTCTTTTTGGCAATTGGCCTGCTCCAGCATTGTTTCTGGCACTCCCTGAGATGGATTTGCTGTCATTCAACAAGGTTAGTCCCAAAGTGTTAATTTCCATATTGAGTACTCCGTTTGTGTTTGTAATACCCATTCTTGTTATCCCTGATAATACTGGTAGCTCCTGCAATTAGCTAAGAGAATGCTGTATTACAACTTACCTGTTACTGGGATTAGTAGACCGGCAGGCACAATGCATTGAGAGATGTTGCCAGCCCAAACGATACTTTTCTCTAAAATTCTCTCAATCAAAACAACTCTTAACTGCTAGTTACATCACAAGTAATTACTTACACCAGCAACCAAAAACATCAACAATGACAATGAACAACAATAATAAAGACAACACCTTTGCGTACAACATCACTACATCTCCTTTCACTATTGCCAAGGCCTTTAAGGGCAACAATGATGATACGCCCAGTGGTTGCAAAGCAACTGTGGCAATGGCAACAGGAGAGAGAGGAAAAGAAAAGACACAAATGGAAAAGATATGTCCTGAAAATGGATCAAGAGGTGCAGAGTTCACAATCAGCTATGTGTTTTGTCATTTCAATAGTGTGCTTCACGCTCTGGGTGCCAATCTGAGTGAGAAGTTTTGTCTGTGTGATGACATTGTGCTCACAAACACCAAGTATCTATGTGTTTGGAAGATGATTACAAATTTTCTCAAAGATGGGGAGAAGAACTATGCAATGAGGTTAAAAAAACTTGAAATAAGTTCTACAATAAGATCTGCAACCCCAAAGACAATGTCTTTGTAGGCAATGTAATGGTCTACTGCCTTTGCAAAACAGTAAGGAAACTAGGTGATATGTCTCCGAGGGACTTTCACAATTGCTTCACTGAAATTCTGAATACAAGTAAGAAACTTCAGACAAAGTATGAAATTTGCCCAGGCAATGCAGACTCTGAGAAGCTTGTCTATGTTCATGCCTATCTAATAACCTACATCAAAAAGTTTATCATTAGGGCCCATAAGTACAAAGACACAATCATAGACATCTCCACAAGATTCTTCAACAAATCCACAAGGCAAAGAAGCTCAAGGCTGAAGCTGCAAAAAAGAGATCG
>JALLOT010003153.1:338-11659 GCA_036939595.1 Thalassiosira livingstoniorum | reverse complement strand
ACCCCTACAGCAGTTTTAGTAGTAGCTTCCTCATAAAATAAGTCAGCTCATGACTTGCAATATCTTCTCTGCTTTTGTGTAGTTCAACACACAGAAGAAGTGGGAAAAGATAGCAAGAAATGTACAAAGTCAGATTGCAACACTAGATATGATCAAGAAAAAGTGTCAGCAATTATGCAAAGATATTTTTGGAGATGACACTTATGAAGACCAACTAAATTACTTAAAGGAGACAAGATGCCAAAAGACGTGTCCTCTTCCAATTGGATTGGCAGGATTGAGGCAATATTCTATATGGACGGATACATCAAACACGGTCAAACTACTTTGAGCAAAGCAACTATGATCAAGGAAAGGATGTCCAAGAATTTAGTAAAGGGGCTTATCAAGCCTTTCATCCTTAAGAGCAGAGACAAACTGAATTCATTTAGAGAAGCCAAGAAGACACTAAAGAAGTGCATGAAGGCAGTGAATTTGGAACAACAAGCTGATCAAAAAGAGACTAGCTGCTCCAAAGAGAATGGGGGAGAAAAAGAAAGCAGAAGCACATCACACAACAATCCACAAGGCAGTAACAATGCTGATTTGGGTGACTGTTGATGATCGGGTCATTCTCACAAGTGGAAAATGTGTCCGAACAATCCACTATCAAAGAAGTACAATGGAACACACTACAGTATTATATGCAAAAGCCAAAGAGCTGGAAATAAGGTCAATGACAATGATGGTGACAAAAGCAAGAACAATGCAAAAAGTCCAAAAAGAGCAGCAGCAAAATTAAGAAAGAGAAAATTAAGAGCAAAGAAGAAGTCAACATGACAGAAAGAATGGTGCGCTGGGATTGCGATTTTAGTGTTGAGTCAGATGATTCTAGCCGAAAGAAACCAGAACATTTCTAATTAAGGCACCATCAGGTAGGAGTCTTAGAAACTCTTAACTGATAGCAAAGAGCTTGGGGAAGAATGTCCTAACCTGATTTAAGGGGTATTTTAGCAAGGGGCTATTTAGCAATTTGAATGCAGACAGTTTTTAGATTCAAAATTAAAAACCATTTGAAAGAGCATTTGAAGGAGCATTCAATAGTGAACAAAATCAGAACAAACTTAAATCACTCTTTTATTTAAGATTCATTCTTGATTCAATTCTTACTGAATTAAGATAGATTTTATATTTCTACAAGCTGTTGGCTTGAGTCCTTTAATGGCATGGAACAAACCTCTTTGTAGAGATTATTGTCACACCATAATTTTAAAGAAAGAATGAATTGTACCTATGTACTACCTATCTAAGGGTAAGGGTATGAATGTGGATTGTACAAGGACAACTTGAGGAGGAAATGCACCAACATTGACCAGAAGGCATTGATCAACTGGAAATTCCATCTCAAGGCAGCACATAAAAACTTCCAATGAAAAATCCAAATTGAACACAGGGCAATGATGGCCTATGCAACAACCACTCCTCAAATTGCTCAGGCAGCAGCAATGGACACCAATCCACCCCCATAGTTCTTTCCCAAAATCAAAAATACTCTGGACTGCATGGTGGATGCAGCAACAGTGGCAGCTGCAAAGAAGGTGAATGAAAATATTACTACAATCATTACAATGACTGAAAATAATAAAAAATTCACCAAGTCTGTGGCCAACCTCACTTGGGGGGCAATTCAGGCATTCCCACCACCTCCAACTACTCAACAGTCATCATCAATGGAAAGGAATGACAGTCCTAATGCTGAAAATTCAAAAAAAGGCTGTTGTCATTCTCATGGCTACAAATACTGTGTGAGGCATACAAGCAAGATCTGCAAGTTTAGTTTACAGTAAACTGCTTTGTAATATTTAGAATAGGATTTTTAGTTTTCCAATGGTGTGACTTTCATTATTCTACACATTTTGTTCAACAAAAGCATTTGAAATTTACAAAAAATATAGATATCTTTTTATTTTTATTTTGATTTCCTTGTTGTAGTCTCTATTTTTGGTACAATGTACAAAGAATTATAAGAAACCCAACCTGCATAACAAGCATAATTCTCTAGCTGTACTACCTTGTATGTGAGAGTATTTTCTACATACCTACTTCCCCACCAGATTCTTGCATGAAATTGGGCACATATACACACACTGCACAAACAACCAAATCTCATGGGCTAAGCAAACCTCTTGGGCCATAATTTTATTTTCCCAGTAATATATCAAAGTTACCAGCAAAAATATTTCATCCCCTCTCCCCACATCACATCTGCTCACTCACCACTTCTTTAGATTCCAAATTAAATAATATCTTTTTCCCTACAATGTGGGCCTTTGCAGTTGTTCTTCATGCTTGTGTGTTGAGAGTACATATTGATTTTCAGTAAGTCCCACTCATGCTTCTTTCTTTGCTTGTTGCTTGATTGTTTTTCTGGTGTCAATTGAATGCCTTTACAGTGAAATGGTGTCTCATAATGCCCAAATACCATCAAGTTGTTACTGAGCTATTATTTCCAATGCCATTGCCTCAGAGGAAACCTTGTTATATAGCTACTTGAATTACAAACAAAAGTGCTGCATGTTAAAGTGAAATAGATTCTCCTTTATTATTTTGAGTAATTTAGTTATTTGACTTTACAACACTCATAAAACTGATGATAATGAGCTTTTCTGTTGCAAAAGTTGTCCTTTATGTCAATGCATTATCTGCACAATTGTACAAAATTTTGCACAATAAGTTCATTGGTGTGTATGAAATAGTATTCATAATAAATATGATGATAAGAGGATTTCTAATGAAAAGGTGATTCCACACAAGCTGTGTTTGTTTGGTTTGTACTTTAATCAATGAATAAGGGAAGCTATTAATTTCCCATGTGTACAATTGTTCATAATCCTTGTTGTCTGTAACGTCAGCCTATCAGAAATTGTGAAACCCATCAATTTTGGAGCTACAGACAATTTGGATGCTTGTTCAGTATTGTTGTGAAGAGTAGGTTGCAGCTCTAGTATTAGCATGTGGAATGCTTTTTGTCTTTATCATCATGGGGCACATCTGCCTGTTGTTTTCTCAGGTTCATTTTCTGGAGATGCAAGTGTGAAAGAAACAATATACATCCCAAGATGGTATAGTTGCTCATGCTTGTCAAAGCTAGCAACCCACTCATACCATTTAGAAATCTGCACAATTCCACTGGCAATGTCACTTTTTTTGAGCCTGCTACATAGTTGAGGTACTGCCATGGATAATACCAAATTAATTATGAAAGTTTGCATACAAATCAATTGAAAGAGACATCACGGCTATTTCATATGCACCAGGATAATGAGATTGCTGTGAAATTTGTCAATGCAATCATTCTGTTATTACTTTTGGTGTTTGGTTTTGTTCTCTTTGCACTCATTGCTGCAGTGTTGCTTATAATTCAGCTTTCATACAAAAAATAAAAAACATGATTAGTCTGCCACATCTGTCAAACAGAGTGATAGATACAATTTTTTCAAAAAGCACATTTTCTAGTAGGGAGCTATCTCCCATTATCTCCATGTGTTGCATTTTGCTGCTATCTTCCATTATCTCGATTTGTTGTATTTTGCTCTTTCCAGGTAGTAGCTAGCATAAATTTATTACTCACTCACAACTATTACTCCTTCAGTATCATTCATGTAGCAGCAGCACAGAGCTACAGCAGCTACATTGCAGCAACAAAAATACAGTTGCAGGGGAGGAAAATGCTGTACTGTCACTGTACTATGAACAGGGACAATACAATGACCATAACTACAACAGAAGAACTTCTCTGTAGTATTTTCTGAATTGAAGCACAGAAGTAATTTAACACTGAAATTGCATCAGCAAACACCAAACAAAAGTCTCGCTGACAAAAACCTCGGGCAACAAACTTTTTGTCATAAAACATTTAGTAAGCAGAAAGTTGAAACTTGTTATTATTCAGGTAATAGTATATGAATAGCAAGAATAAATAAGATGGATCGCAAAAGCATCAGTCACAAATAAAATCATGAGTAATGGTGAAATCTGAGCCTTGAGCCGAAAAGTTTCCTACAACGGGTCACTTTGAGCTCGTATCCCGACATTTGCCAAGGTTACTCAAACTGGAACATGGTGTTTCGTATGTCGCGTAAAATTGTCATCGTAGTGACCGTAAATGTCATGAAGATCTTCTTCATCTCTATCGTTATCTGGATCAAAATCACCTAAAGGGGAATTTGAGCTTTTCTTTTGTCCCTCTGGATCCACGGACAATGGTAGCTGATTGTTGTCATTGTCGTTTTGAATCACACTATTTTTGGGGGAATTCGACTCATGTGTCCCTTTGTTCTCTGACTGAAGTCCAAATCTACTTTTGTTCAAATGCTGCCCCACTGACTTCAATATGTTTGCGGATGACCTCACAATCGTACGGCGGTGATAAATGAACACATTCAAAAATCCTTGTGACGGCTGACATATCACTACCATCAACAACACCGCAAAGCCCCCAACGTCATTGGGAGTAAAATATCTTCCCGTCATGGCGATTGCAGTGTAAGGCGTCCATGTGACAATAAATCCAGCAACATATAAGGCAGATTGAATAGCCACTTTCTTCGATTGCTCCATGAATTTCACCTTTGAATCAGTTGTTGCCATTCTCCATCGGGAAGCCTTTACTTCCATTTGACGAACAGTATTCCAAAGGCATATCTGCGCGGCGACAACACTAGCAATGCACGCCCATAATGGCCCGTAATAAAACGCCCAACGCAGATTGTACGTCCGGCTGACGCACTCGTCGCGATCCCTACCCTCTTCTTCGCAATGGTTCCAGTTGGGACTGATCCAACACCAGAGGTTGCTGTTGTTGTACATGCGAAGAAAAAGACCGGGAACTGATAGGCCCAGTCCTGCCAACAATGCAAACCCCAACATGAACGGCTCTTTTCTCCGTATTCCCTTTTCTTTATGATTGAATTTTATCACCAACAGGTAGTGAACCGAAAGCATAACGTTGAAAATTGCCGTAGTCACTCCAAACTGGATTCCAAATCCCTGAAACGTACAAAATTGCTCATTCCCCACGGCAGCATAGTGTGCCGGACTTCCCCACCCGACATTTTCCCCCGGCGGGATGGGCCACGTAGACAGAAAATAACAAAAGGAAGAAAAGAAATCGCAGAGGCTCATGCAGGCGAGCAATCGATGATAGGTGTGATGGCGTTTGATGGAGTTGGAAACCACTTGGAAAACGATGTAACCCGATCCCATCATTGAGAGTCCCCCTGTGATCTTTGGTATTATGGCAAGCGCCACTTCACGGGAAGATAAAGACATTGTAATGTAGATATGGTAGGAGAAGAGAGCGAGCAACTTGAATTGGTTTATGTGCCAAGTGCTAAGAGCGAAGCGACAACGAATATGATGTACTTCTTAATGAAGCGCTTGCTTAATTGGTTCTTTGGCCTTTGGGTCGAGTGGAATGCGGAATGGCATCTTGCGACAGAGCACGAATCAAAGTGGAAAGAGTAAAGGGAATCAAGCCGTGATCAATCAAGTGCGATGATCATTGTGCCCTCTCATAACAAGTGTAAGTATGCCAACATTCACATCTCACATCCTGTGCTCACGGACACCAAGACTGGAGAGTGGACATGGTCACGTCATTTTTGAAGTTTGTATGCACACCAGGAAGATACCAAAAATCGCTAAAATTATATTTTTTGGCGTTTTTTGTCATTTTAATATATATATTTTTTAATTTCACATAATCAAAAAAGTAAATACACTTAGATACACTTCATGACATCGACAAAACTCGCCTGAAGATGTCTGAAGATGTTTGAAGATGTTTTTGTGTGAAGATTTCCAAGTATTTTCAAACACCTTCAAGCATTTTCAAGAATTTTCAAGCATTTCCAAACATCTTCAAACATCTTTCAAAAATGATCTTCAAGCCCCTCTCTACGCACAATATGTAAACATCTTTTTGTATGCTGTAAGTACTGTAATAGTAGTAACAACATTCATAATAATTATGCCCACGAACTTAAATCTAGTAGTCCTACTCAATAGCCCATGATGATGATAATGCTGTATGTAGTGGAGTACAAGTAGTAGGTAGGTATGGCAGTCTAGTCTTGGTGGATAAAAATGTAAGGTTGTGTGCAGGAAATTTGGGGTAAACACCCTTATTTTGTGGTCTTCTGCTCAATTCCATCCACAGAGAGGCACATGAGTCAAAAGCCAAATCCAAATTGAGTCTTGCAATAAAATTTCTGAGAAGGCTTTCTCATTTCTTTGGGGGTCTCTCTTTTTTTGGAGAAACCGGTTTTGAAATATTTTTAAGGGGCTAGTATTATGTTCTATGTCACGTTGTATTGTTATGTTTTTCAATTTTTAAGTGTCATATTTGCAAAATTACCCCTCATTTTAAAATATTATTGATAAAATTGTGTCTAAAACAACATTACCCTAAAATGAACAAAAATGAACAGATTTTTGTTCCAAATATGATTGTATCAATTTACAAGGCAAAAAGAAAGGTTGTGTACCAGGTATAATTTTCCAAGACTAGATGATAGATAGATAATATTAGAAGACTTATTAATCACATTATACTACAAGTACAATACTACTTTTATATGATCCATGGCACCACCAAATGTGCAAAATAGGTGGTTTTAGAGTACTAGTGACATTTGGTGTATTTGGTATAAAAAAAAATAATTTTTTTGCTCTTTTGAGTGGTTCAATAAAAACCAGTGACTGGGTAAATGATGAGGAGTAGGGTATATTAAAATGTCCTATTGCTCAAAGATAAGACATCATGGTTCTGTTTCTGAAAACAAAGTGCTTGCAGATGATTTACTTGCTTTTTGATGTCCAACTACCTCCCTCTCATCATCATGAGAAAGAATAGGTATTTTACTCTTGCATGAAATGGATCTGTGTGACTTAAGGCTTATAACTTGATTGTACTTAGAAATTAGTATAACTGGTAAAATCTAAACAACCTAGCATTCTTTTTCATCTTCACTTCAAAAACAATGAAGGAGTTAATGTTATATTTGGCAACATCTAACTGTCCTAACATGCTTTTGTTGTCATATCTTCTTATTCCATCTAGCAGGAATTAGTATTACTGATAAAATCTCACCATCTTACCGTCATTATTTTTTCTTCATGGAATCAAACTCAATGAAGTTAGCACTTTCATGATTGCAAGCTTTGTAAGGTCTTTGATACCGCACAAGCAATTGTAGCTGAAAATAATTGACTGGTGATGGTAAAATATGCATATATCAGTACTGGGATTTCATCCTCTTTCCAAGACTTTGCACATTTGGTGGTGCCATGGCCCATATCACATAACCAATTGGGATAACAATGTCAAATAAAGGGACATCCAACTCTTACAGAATTTTTAGTAAATACTTTTTGACTAGTATTTCACTGTTTTGAGTTTCTGATAATCAAGTAAGCACTACTTACCTAGATATGCAGTATTGGAATGGAATATGGCATCATACCTACCATACCATTTGTCATTTTTTGTTCCCTCATCTGTATTGTGAGCATGTGAGCCATGGGATTAATGCCTCTGCATTGATGTGATTTACTAGATAATTCCTCAGCTCTTCAGCATAAATTCATCTGACCCACTTCTCCACTACATTTGTTTTCCTGGTAATAATGAGTAATGTGTTGTTTTGTAGGTTCTAGGTTCTCTTGTAGGTTCTCTTGTAGGTTCTTTTGTAGGTTCTGTTTTAGGTTGTTTTTTAGGTTGTTTTTTAGGACCTTTTTTAGGATCTTTTTGGGTCTTTTTTAGGAGCTTTTTTTGAAGGTTCTTTTGAAGGTTCTTTTGTAGGTGCTTCTAGATTTTTTCAGGTTCTTTGTAGGTTCTTTTGTAGTTTCTTTTCTAAGTTCTTTTGTAAGTTCTTTTGTAGNATCTTTTTTTAGATTCTATGCTAATGTTTTCATAAAATCTTTTGTATTTTTGAGTAGACGCTTTGCATTTTTTTGTGCGTACTCTTGTTAGATCTTTCTTGTGCTTTTCTTTTGCTTTTTGTTTTATTTTTCTTTTGCTGTTTATTTTGCACTTTCCTATATTTATTTGTTCTTTTCCATTCATGTTTTTTCCCTGTTCCTCTGACATTTCTTGTGTAGCATCTTTTTCAGTTGTAGACGTTTTTAGGTTCCTTCATTTGTGGGTTCTTTTGTAGTTTTTTGTTTTTTTTTCAGACTGTTATGAGGTTTACTTTTAGGAAAATTCTAGGTTCTTCTATAATTTTTTGTAAGTTCTTTTAAGGCACTTAATGAGTCCCTGGAATATAACTTATTTCCTGGTGCATCTACAGGATGACAAGATAAATTTCTGCAAAGGTTATGTCTTATTTAAAAAAATATTTTTTGGTTAATTGAAATAAAGAAACACTATTATCTATCACCTTGTTGATAATGTTAGTACATAAAATGAAATCAACAAAAGTTAATTTATATCTCTAGTTGGAGCAATATTGTTTACCATATTAACCAAAAAAAATACTTCAAGGCTCAACATTACCCAATGTTGTCATCACTTTTGAATTAACTGAGTTATTGTTTTATGTGTCAATTTGTGTTTTATGATTGATGAAACAAACAAAACCAATGACAGCACCTAGTGCTGCTGCTGTCTAATCAAAGCCATTACTAACAAGCTTTGTCAACTTCAATACAAAGTGTTAAAAAGATTATTGGGTCCAGATAAGAATGAATTGGCAAAATCCATGTCTGTAAAATGCAGGGAATGGCAGTTGATTGTGTACTGTTGAATATTATTCTTGTACTTTTATTGTCAGCAAATCCATTGGAAATAATTAAGTCAGCATCTCAGGATTATGGACCAGTAGAAGCCTATCAGGGACATAATTTCACAAAAAAATAAATAACAAAAGATTCAACTTCCCCCCTCTTTTAATTTGTATCTCATCATATGCTGGTGTACAATTAACAACTCTGTAAGTCCAACCATGATACATACCTTCCAAATTCATTCAAATTCATTTTCATTGATGAAGCACTTCTTTATGCTATACTCTCCCACTTTAGAAATCAAATTCAATTCCTCAATGTTAACTTTTTAAAAATAGTCTTTCCTCCTGATTTATCCAACATCCATCCATGGCTTCTCACCATGCCTGCTACAACATTGAGAGAGGATTTATTCAACAATTGGAATGTTTGACTAAAATATCATTCCCTCACCAACATCATCCCTGGTTTGGTGTGTTCAACACATTGAGCAGAAAAATATCAAAATGGAAACAGCTGTCTCAAAAAGATATGTTGTTAATGGAGTTACTTGAGTTGCCAGTGCTGTTACTAAATCCATAAAAGCTAGGTAATTTTTTAAGAATGAATTATGAACTATAAAATATGAGGATCATCCTTCCAATGTTTCTATGGTCATTTTAGGTTCTGCTAAGGGTAGTATTGTGTTTCATCTTGGAACAGCATCAGAGCAAAAATTAAACATAGGAAGAAGCAGCCATTATATCATCGTGGTACATGGCAATCAACATATGGAGGAAAATTTTGAGCTCATACACACCTGTTCTTTGCTACTTTGGCATATTCCTTTTTTTCAATATGCATGTAATCATTGCAATGCTGACTGCAACTGTCAGGTTTGATAAATAAAATATCTATGAGGGTATCAGATCAGGCTTTCCTGATTCATGGGTCATCTAGCTTGCTCAGAGGTTGCTTGTGCTTGATTCTTGCTTATGATCAATGTTGACCGTGTTTCTTACCATGATCTGGTTGTTTGACAATTCTGAGGTCAGTTAGACAGAAAAGACTAGCAGAATTTGGCTCTGCATGGTATCAACTTTGCCTTTAGAATTGTTCAAAGTCCAGTAACTGAATCACTCTTCAATTGGAAGTGGAGTCTACACTTCTAATTTCTCCTCATAATAATACATTAAATGCTACATTAACAACTATGCCAACCAGCAACATGAAAATTGCAATAATAGATATGATGATTGAAATCTAATTCTAGAATTCAAATATAAATTGATTTATGATGAGAAGAAACAACTGAAAGTACATCAGAAAGCTATGTTGATGGATGTGTTGAATTTCTTTTGCCTTGACCATGGTTGTCAGCATTCACGGGGTGAAAACTTTTTGGCTAGAAGAAAACTTCAATCAATACCATCAGATACCAACCCTTGTGTTGATAAATGTTCTATCTGTGCTGGCTCCTGTAAATCATTTTTTTTACAGTCCTCAAAAATAGCCTCATAGATTTTTTGAAAAAAGACTTTTTTGATCACGAAATTCCAATGAAAGAGAAGAAGGATGGATTGCAAGAATTTTTGTGGGGTCATTCTTCATGACTTCTACAAATCTACAATGTTCACAAGAGCGCCCTGGACAAATTGAATGTAGAGGCAACTGTCCTCTAAATATTGGTGTCTGGTATTGTTTCTGTCAGGACTTTGAAGGATGTCAAAAGTTTTTATCCTTACTAGTGTCAAAAATAACGATTCAACACTGTTAAAAATCTGTGATATCAATAGCCATTTGGAAGGTATTCTAATTTTTGATGAAACAGTTGATCACAACAAGGGAAAAAAGAAATAGGCCAATGAAAAGTTCAAGAGAGAAATTTGAATAAATATTAGTTTGTGATTTTCATACTTTGCATTTTTTTACTGTTACAAAATTTTTGCTGTATGTTTTTAATTCATTCTTATTGTCTTTGTGTAGCCCCTCTAATTCTGCAGTGGTAAGTCATGATTCTCTCTGAGCACTGAAGCCTCAGATGATTTAAATTTGTTTTGTTACCCTATCTTGGAAATTTTCCTATAAACAAGCATCTTCTTAAACAGTATACCATTGCTTTGTCCTGTACCATCATCAACTTCTTATGCTTTGATGAATGTCTCCTCATACATCAGTTCATATAAGCCTCTTATAACCAAGAAAATGATAAATGTTCATGCATTGATTTGTATGGGTGCTGGTGCCATACTTGCTCCACATACTTTGTCTGACCCAACATCTGCCAAGCTGATACAAAAATATTGAGTATCTGCATTCAATCATCATGCTGCCACATCAGTTATAATGCATTTGACCTTGATTGACAACAAAGTTAAAGGGGGACTATGAGGTATGAGGTCTTTCCAGTATCAAATATGATCTATTCCATGGACTAACAACTGGTCAATGAAATTCAAAAAGAATTTTACCAATAATTCATCTAGTTCCTCAGATATTCTAAGCTTCCCATTAAGGGATGCAATATTCAATGAGATTCTGCTAGTTTTGGAAATGAAATATTGTTGCTGTAT
>JALLOT010003151.1:0-11660 GCA_036939595.1 Thalassiosira livingstoniorum | reverse complement strand
GTGAAAATAAAATTGCACTCATGTATTGGTAACAAAGTTATTGATAAAAGCATTTATCTCTGAAGGTAGATATTCAATGTTAAACTTTGGATTGAAAACATAACAAAAAGGAAGCTCCTGAGGCCCTTCTTTGACAAAAGTAGAGGGAAGCTTGTAAAAACCTTCATCAATTAATTTGGTAGCAGGAGATTTCTTTGATTTTTTGGTAGAAGAAGAAGAAGGTGGAGGAGTGACACTCCTATTGTTGGAATGAAGCACAGTACCAGATGATGGTCTAGAAGGAGGAGGAGGTGGAAATCAATTTTTAGTGGAAGTCAGTAGGACCAGTGATACAGTCCAAGTAAAATCACAAACAGGAGATGGAGGATGCAGCAGAGGAGACACTGGAGGTTGAAAGACAACAACAGAAAAAGCTGGAGAAGGAGGATAAGGCAAACACATTAAAGCTAAATGGCTGATGGAAGAATTATTTTTCCTTCTTTCCCAAATGGGGAAGCAGTTGTTTTGGATAAAGAAAAAGATCAAGGGATCCAAGGGTAAGGAAAAAAGTTGATCAGTAAAGAGGAGAGGTGTTACCATCAATGCTTTTGTTGACACCAAAGACTGAAGCCGGGTCATCATTGTGGATGGTGGATGAATTTTTAATGACATCATTTTTTTTTAGATTTGTTGGAGCTAGAACTACTATCATAATCACATTAGGTAGATTGAGTCTGTGCGACAACAACAGTATGCAGAGAAGGTGAAGGAGGGCATTACTGACAGTTCTTCTGCATTGGCAGCATTATAGGAAAGGCTTGAACATCCATTGTGGGAATGGAACAATGTCCATGGTCAGAACTGATGGTGGTGTATGGTGGGTTGTGGGTTGACTGAAAAATAATGATGTTAGATCTTTTTGGAAGATAAGCAATTTTTCTGTGGACCCTTGGGAAGCTATGCCTATTTAGAGCTTACAGAAACTATAGTAGGCCTCAGACTAAACCAATGGGCATACTAAAATTAAGTAAAAAAAGTTAAAACAGCAGCTACAATTCGTGAAAAAAAATATTTTGGATTTCAAAATTCCAACTTAACTTTAAAATCAATACTAGCTCAGACTCTGTAAGAGAATAGTAGGTACCTAAGTGAAAGTGGCTCGAACCTCGCTCACTCCATATGTTTACGTGGTCACATTTTTGTTTCCCTTATCCCATACAATAGTACATCATACTCAAAAAATGGTTTTCGTCTTGTTTCAAGAGAGGCATGTTGTGTGGTTGATGCAACATCAAAACTTTGTCTCACCAATGCCATAAAGAAGTAAGTGCCATATTACTGAGGCCAAAAATGATAGGTGATATAGGAGTCCGAGGTACGGGACGTCCTAGTTCATCGAATTCGGCAGCAAGCTCGATTTCAAGTGTAATTATTCGGGGCTGTGGTATGCAAGTGATTATCACGAAGTATTCTTGAATGGACGTCCAGCTATTTGTGCATTTGTTGAACTTCATTTAAAGTATTGAATCTTTCACGCGTAGAAAAGTCATCTAACTTTGATGTTAAAACCGAACTAGAAACTATAATGCGATGGCATGACTTTGTTTTATTGTCTTCGTTCTGATTTTGCTACTGTTTGTAATGGTTGCTTTGACGTTGAGTGCGATCCTTGCTACAGAGTTTTCATTTAGAGATGAGCAGTTTAGCAACCATTTCGTAGGTGGATCTGTCGTTTCTAAGGGAGAATGTAGAGTTGTGTGGGAATGAAGAAACCATGCCCTGTGTCAAAGACATTGAGCTAGGGCTCAAATTCGAACTGTGTAGCTTTTGACAATGGTGGAACCGCAGTCAAAATCGCCGAGACACATGCCAATTTACATAACTTAGAAGGGCTTGATCCTGATTAGTTTCTTGGTTTGTGAGATGTTCACAAAATATTGGAGGCGCTAAGCAGGACGTGCTACTTCGGAATTTGATGTCGTCAGTGCGTCCCTGAAGTCGTGGGGTAAGTGATTTCTCTTCGTATCCGATTGCGCTTGAAGTGTCGGAGAGACTTTCACTCTGTCAAGAGTTGAAGAGCAGTTTTGATGCTCAGTAGAGGCTGCTAATTATTTCGAGGTGATAACAAAAATCAGGGTATAACAATCGTTTCGATATAATATCTAGAAAAATAATAATACATTATTTTACATCCTTATTTGTCACAGACTCGTCTGGATTTGCAGGTTTTACTATTGTATTGAATTGCATTCGTAAAATGCTACCATCATCGGCCTGTTGTTGGTTGCTGTTTCAGGATCTGGGCATTTGGCTCAATTTGTAGCAAGTAGTGTGATATGCGCCGAGAATGTCGCTTCAAAACTCCCTGCTGAAGGCTATTCAATGTCATGGGCCTGCAATACATTTCGTGGGGAAATGATGTCTGGTTGTTAACTTCAACCGCATCATTTCCAAAGAGATTGTTCTGCGCAAAGACTTGATGATCCTCCTTTGACTTGTAAAGCTGCGCACTACCCGAAGCCTCGTGCTTTCGGTAAAGTCTAACAAAGTCTTTGCTCTCCCGGTCATCACAAACAACAGGGAAAATATGCAAATGGTACGACGAGAGTAGAGTATTTGTTGTCGATTTATTGCACACACGTTTCGTAAGGCTTGATGTACCATCACTGTTGTCACTTTCGCTGGAAGAATTGAATACGCCCAAATGAGACGCAATGATCTTTGAAATTTGGTCTGCCCTTTTGTCAGGCAGGTTCTGATCAATCGCCAATGGCTCTCCTACAATGCATGGTCCCACCAACCCTTTGTTGACTAACTCACTGTAGGCAGCATTGGTGTGTACGATCGTGTGCGGGGGATGGGCATCAAAGAGAACCCTGCGCAACATGGAGAACAGATTTTGTAAGCCCGAATAGTATGAGACATTTGATGCATGCAACACTGGAGCGAAAAGTCAACAAAGTCATACCTTGCAAATGGAGAAAATGAGATGGCATCTTCTAATGTAGTCGGTAACTTCTTTTCCACTGAAAGCAGCCTTGATTTCTTTTTCTTGGAAGATCGATCTTCTAGCTTTTGCTTTTTAAGTGGGTACAAATTGCTAGCATCGTCGTGATGGGCATTACCGGTCAAGTCTTTCCGCTTCGAACACCCTTTAGACGAAAAGCATTTATTTGAGCTTGCAGCTTTTGTAACATATTGATTCGATAAACACTGCGCTTCTGGTTCTTTTTTCAAAGATGCAATGACAGCAGCAACGTCAGGACTTCTGCAGCTTCTGATCGACGACTTAAAACTTGTTCTAGGTTCTGGTTTCAGCGTGGCGACGCACCCCTTGTCTCGAGAAAGAGATGGTGTATTTGGGCTCTTTTCTTCTGTGCTGTTCTTCTTTTGAACGTCGTTCTTCGTGTTGCTTCCGATAATACTGCTCCTTCGTTTCAAGTTAGGCAGACCAAACAAGCCTCTGACAGTTGAGCCTCTTGCTGCAATCCCAAGTTCCACTTTGTAAATAGAATCCAGCAAAGAACCCGTCATATCCAACGCTCCAAATTGAATAGACCCATAATCAATCACTGCCAAAGGGCGTGGGGGAGAGAGCAGGGCAGATTTTTTCGCCGGAAAAATGATATTTTTCGATTCCGAATTTTCTGAGTAAATTTTGTCTCCGGTGTCGGTGCCACTTTCAACCAACGATGAAGACCTAGAAAGCGAGGAAAAACCTCCAGACGAAGAACTGGTGGAGGAAGTAAAATGGGAAGATGAATTGGACAAGGAACCTCGCCGATGCCGAAACCCTTGCGCTACCGGAATTATTCCATTTTCCATTGCACTTTCTACCTGTCGCAACTGGCGCCGATCATGCTCCTTTGACGACAGCAGCGACACCAAACTCAGATCGATATCAGGATGAATGTGACTCGCCCGTCGAGATTTCGACTTTCTGCCCGACGTTCGAAGAGATCTCTTCTTCTTCTGCCGCTTGGGTGTTCGAAGGGAGGCATAAAACTTGATTCCCCCATTTAGTTTCAAAATCTGTGGGTCGTCCGCCATCGTTGCGGAGGAGTTCTCATTGTTGGCATCCATCGATGTCAGTGATGACATCGAAAGACCTTCACTCTCACAGTCGACTTCTTCCATGTTGAATGGGCCCTGCTGCGATGAATTTGTTTGATTGTCAATGTTCGATTCTTCGGCGCTGCTGCTTTCTCCTTCAAACGAAAGTGACATCTCCTCAACGTCTGCATTGTAACCTTTTCGGCTGCCCCGTGACGGCCGAGGTCGACGTCCTTGGTGGTGGTGTATGCCATGGGGGCGAGGTACTTTGTGCCTGCCTCTGTTTGCATTTGAATTATTGTTCATAGTTGTTGATTTATGTATCCTTTTTCATCATCATGTTTTACAACATGAATAATATTGCACAATGTTGTGATTTGCTGGATGGTGTTGTGATCTTCGCTTCGTCATCTGAACGAATGATGCTTCTGCGGGCATTATTATTTTATTAAATAATGATGTTGTCTGTGTTGAGCGAGTGGTGAGTGAATGCGTGAATGCGTGTGGTGAACCGATCTGCTGAAAAAACACTCTCAATCTTCTGCGTTATAGTAGCTTTTACTCCTACTTAGGTACTTATGATGTTGTATGTAAGTATTGTAGTAATAATAAGTAGCCTCTTTTAGCTCTCTACTTATAATATTATACCTTATGGTCCTGCCTTACATTATGTTGTGTTTTATTTTTGTTTGGTACTATGGTACCGACCATACTACATACAATATTGGACAATAGGAGTACGTAAGAGTAGTAAGTAGAGTAGTACTCGTACCTACTACCATCTACTCTCATCTAATCTACTACCTTATTGCCTGATTGACCTCTTAAAAAAATAGTAGTAATAGTAGTAATAATAATATGTACTCCTACCGAGGAGTAGACTCCTACTTACCATGTCCTCAGGCACAGAAAGAATCCTATTCTATGATACTCCATGTACTAGGTACAATACTACGTTGTTGCTTTTTGCCATTATTGAAATTTGAAATGCCAGATGCACGCATACATGAACATGCCATATTGACTATCTAATGACATCATCATTTTTAAGCAGCGCAATAATCATCTGTTCATTTGCTTTGATTTTCTAATTTTGAAAAGACATTTGATCTTCTTGAATGATAATTCCTTCATTATACAAAAATTATTACAAAGATGCCAGCACGAAAGTCCACGCACATATCACTGAGATTGTACTACAAATAATCATAAAACAAAAAACTTAAAAATCTAACTACATTTTTTGTAACTATTCCTACTGTCACATTTAATATGTTTCTGATAAGTACTTTATTTTTGAATTTTTCAAAAAAAAACACCAAATATCAAAAACTGGCCAATTTTTTCTATATCTCAAGCTATTATTTCGGTATAAATCATTTTTTGTTTGATAAATGAAGCAGAATTTGAATGCAGGATCAGAATGAGACAGGTGCATTTATTCTATGAAGACTATCATGGAACAAGTTCATTGGTGTTTTTTTCTTATGTGATACTAGCTCAAAAATTCTACCTTAAATTTGGTAGTCTTAAGGATGTGGAAAAATTATGAAAAATTTATACCAATTTTGATTGTATGGAAAATACTTCTACAAAATACAATTTTGGTTATGAAAGTATTTTTACTCTCATTAATTACTCTGATGTTGATGTGGTCCTGAGTCTTTCCAAAATAATCTTCAAAAACACACCACAAATAAGATAGATAGAGGCAAATCACCAAATATCGTGCCTGATTCTGAAAAGTAGACCGTGTAAATAATCATAAATGGGTTTTGTGCAAATAGTCAATAATAATAAGCTAGAGTAAGTGTTAGATTAATTTTTCAACAGTTCACCTATTTGAGTTGCATACCAAAATGTTCTATAAAATAAAGTTCAATTGTGTGAAAATTTATTCTATTGTGAATAGGTTTAGATAAAATATTGACTTATTAGAAATAATTTTTTTTACTCTATTCAAGAGAAAAAACATATTAAAATTGAAAACATTGATTATCTCTTATACAGTGAGTGTTGAATAAATTCAATTCAAAAATGAAATGAATTTCTGGATGAGATATGGATGTATCATTTCTTTTGTTTCAGATTTTTGTGCATTTTATTTTTTAAAACTTGATAAGGATTTCACACACAAAAGTTAACACTTTGTCAATGGCAAGAAGGAAATATTGAAATGCATTAACCATAAAAGTAAATAAGAGTATTCTAAATGTTTAAGCTATATCCTGGTCTGAGGGATTTGTCTAAAACTTCAAAATAATGGAACAAAAATATCACACAATATTACAGTGCCAAGGTATTACTCATGTTTCACTTAGAAAGGTTGGTCTTTATTTATTACTTGAATGATGATTTTTAATTTCTTTGAAAAATATCAAAGCATATTGATTTGTTCATGTTCTTTGGTTGGCCTTTAGGATATTCCATTGAGGTTGATCTTATATTTATCTACTGACTCCAAATATAAGAAAAATCCAGATACTGCATCTAAAAATGTCACATTTTACTTAAGATATCAAGAAATAATTTTTTTAGAATTTATAGTAAGGTTTCTATTTTGTGATTTTTGTCCTCTTCCTTAAGGTACTAGAATTTTTCATTTCATGTAGAAGAAACTCCTACTTGCATGTTGATACAATGCAAGGAGATATGTGATTTTCTAGATATTAGTCCTGTAATGCCAACAATTTCTGAAGCATCATAATAAAAATGACCTTAATATTTTGGTATTGGTGATTCAATATGAATTAATAACATCATCATTTAATTTGGATTCATTATGGCTAACACAAGACATCAAGTTTTAAAGCTACACACATGTACCTCCATTTAGGAGTAGTATATATGAGTACATTGTAGTGAACTTATGCTGGAAATGCATAAGATGGTGACAATACCATAATATATCATTAAAAGAGATCACTATCACTTAGACTATTAACTGCTTGTTTCTACAACTTCTATTTCATGTTTTTGAGTCTATTGGTTAATTTTTTGTAGAAAAATTGTATTAATCATTTTTTAGCTTTCTGTTAGATCTCTAGTGAAAATACATGTAATTTTTTGATGAATTTTGAGACATTGAAGAAAAGTGAATGGTGGCAATATTTTTTTGGGAAAACTGACATGTCCAATATTCTTTGAACTCAAATGAACATTGCAACTATAGCTGGCGCATCATTTTCCCTATGAAATCATAAAATTTTCATACACAACAATGAAAAGAAAAATTGAATTGTAAGTTATCAAGGTTTATCACATTAAATTTGGACAAGGTTTGTTTTAGATATAACCCCAAAATTACTTAATACATAGCCAAATAAAATGGAATCAGGTGTTGAAATAATATGCATTATCATATTTCTCATTTTAATTACTATGATGTATTAATACCATTCATTAATTTTACAGGATATTTTTCATCTCATTTTTTTACTATTTTTGCCAATCACAAAAAAAATCTAGATTAGAACCACTTTCTTTTATCCTACAGTGTCACTCTCCTAAATTTAAGAAATTCAAAATTAGGTTTTCCTATGCTAGTATTAGAATGAGTGCATAAATGCATAAATGTTAATTGCATAAAGTGAATCCATTATGTGAAAATCAAAACAATCATAACAAAGGTGTAAGTTAGACTAAGTTAGACCATTGAAGATGCAGTATGACGAACTAAAAATCAAAATTTGTTCAGTTACCAGTACCTTTGAAACATGATGAAAAATTGTTCTTAAGCTTTCAGAAGAAAGTGAGAATTTGCCACGTGATGTAAAAAGTGAAAATAAGTCATTACCAATATTGCAATATTTTATGAGCCTGTGTGTATTAATTGACTCCAAGTTTTTAAAATATACTTTTCTTGTTTCCAATTGCAATTTTAATGTGATTGTATATGGAAGCATTTTTTGATTAATTAGTTTTACTTAAATAAATCTAGATCAATTAACACATAAAATACATGTGATCCCTGTGTTCTACTGTTACATGGAGTAGGCATGCAATTTAGTTGCAACATATTTCATTCTCACATGCATTGATCAAATGTAATATTGAGATTTGAAATTTGAATCTAAGTTTTGGGCTCAAAATCAAAATATTGTTGTACAGTCAGTACTTATGTGAAACATGGTCAATTGGTTGGAATACTATTAACCAATGGATATTTGTTACTTATTTTTCTACTGGCATAAATGTGATGACTTCATCTAATAATTCCAAACTTTGTTGTCAATGTTGGTTTTAAAAAATGGTAGATATGTTTTAGTATATGGATGGTTGTGGTTAGAAGCTTGAGTCTATGGAGCTGTGTCAAAAATAGTTTATTTGTGGAAAATATTTATTCCTTTGCCTTTGCATTTTTGTGCTCTATAAGCCTTACTCTAATTTCATTATCATGTTTGGATACAAAAAATGTTTAGGGTTCATGATCATTAGAAAATATAGGAATAATTTTTAATTTTTATTCATATTTTTGCTCACTAAAAGCTATTTTGAAAAACATACGAGCTACAATATTTTACATTAGTTCTGTTCTTTATGTCTACCTCTATCTAACAACACACAAACTGAGTCCAGTACATTTTTAAACTATATTAAATAGACTATTTTTCAAATTGTTACTTATTCTCTATATACTCATGTTCACGCATGTGCCAGAAACATTTGTATCCATTTTGGATACAAACATTTTCATGAGCTATTCATCAAAATAATTTTTCCATCATGGGAATACAAAAGCTCATTGGGGGCAGAGATGTAACACACAAACCAACTACCAAAGATTACAGCTGGTGACTATGAGTGTTTAACAAAGTGTTAATGTCTCTGACTAGGCCCCAACCATGATGGATTATGATTTTATGATTCAATCAAGATTGGAAATTTTGTATTCATTTTTATATTTATTTTTCTTCAGAGAAAGGTTTGGAGATCACATTTTCTTTTTGTACCCTAAAAATTTATGAAAAAGTACAGGGATATTAAAAACTTACTGAAAAAAATCTGCTCTAAAAATTTCTGGTGTAAAAAACTCAGAAACATACAGGCTGCTTAATGAAACTATCTTAAAATGTCAACAAAGGGGTATATGGATTCTTCTTAGTTAAGATTAAATTTCACAGGTTTTCAGTCTAAACATTATTAAGAATTTATTTTGTACTAGATATGACAAACATTCTAAAAGAATCTGGCCCATTAGTTTTGCATTGAGAGTGTACAAGATAAATTTTACAGGAGATCACTTGGTATATTTTCACCAATGTTTAGGTAGCCTTGCTTCACACTGTTGAGTTAACAAAAATACAACACATTTTATTCCATGCCTTGTACCTGCAACTGTGAGCAAATTGTTATCCATACAAAAAAGAAAAATCTCCAACATGTGTCTATTGTTTCATGTACAGGAATTATATAATTGTAATAAAAATGACTAGAATCAAAAGTCACATTGAAATTGACATGCACAGATACTGCTAAAAGTCTATTATAGAAATTGTGCTTAGAAATAAAAATATCTCATTTTTTGGATTGCCAACACAAAGTTGCACAAGCAAAAAGGAGTTTTTCTCAGATTATGTTGTTACTGGTCTTGATTTTAATGAATGAATTTTATTTTTATATGAAACCCTATGTTTTTTTTCTGATTTCTGGTCTGTTATTTCTTGATTCACTTTTTAGTACCTTGTTTGATGTAATTATTATTTTTAGTTAGGTAGCTATGGGCCCCTACCTTAATGCTACACTGCACGTAGTGTCTTCTCTTGAAACACTATCATGTGATGCCATCAAATTAGAGACTAGAGAAAATTAATATAGTAAAATAGATTTTTTTGAGTACATTAATCTAAGCAATCCATGGCAAAGGTTGAACTGTAGTCCTGAGGGAAAACTCACATACATAGTCAGGGAAATAAGCAGTTTCTTCACAAGTTTTTACAACAATTTACGATTGAAAGCTCTGAAATTAGTCTCTTGTTGCTGTATAAAGGATACTTGGATTCAAAAAACAGTTGATATTACAAGCTTGAAAGTTTCTCATTACCTCTGCCCATTTCATACTTTTACATTTTTTTCTTACTGTCATCTCACTTAAGTGCTGATTGATGCTTATCTATACTATCTGTTTTCATACATTTCAAATGTTCTTGATGTCTCCCCCTCATATTGTTGTGTACTATCCCTCATCTCCCCCAAATACTTGTGACTTTTTGATCAACCATCTAATAAATACCCCACCCAGTATTTACAGCAATGCCTGGTGTATTCAATCCAATCATTGTTGATATTCCACTGATGTGTCAAAATAGGTTGCTGATTCAACTTTCACCCTACAAATGGTTCATTTTCCTATATATCTGCAATATGATTGATACATTTGTTGTTTCCAGGTAATTCTGGAGTTATTCTTTGTGGTAATGATTTCATAGAATATGTGGTTCCTGGTAATGGTATCATAGACCAATGATCTTTTAGTTTGTTGGTGCTGGTGGAAGTATCTAATTGATCAAGCTCCTTTCAGATTTGTCATTGGCCATTGTGGGATCTTGTAATTTTCAATTTTTTACATGGTGACTTGGGGATGCTTCCTTCCTGTTATCATCAGCACCCATTGACCTGAATATTATCATAAGGGTAAGTAGATCTGTTTATTCAAATGTTTGCTATTGGATTTATGGATGCTTGGTATTTCTTGTGCTATAATCATGGCCTTCATTATTAAGGGATATTCATGTAAGACTAAACATAGGCACAAGTATTGGTAGTTCTCCTGTATCACCACAGTTTTTTACTCACTGCATCCTTGACCATCTAAAAAGTGAGACTAGAAAGCATTCAATGCTTTACCTCTTAGTACTCTAATGATCTTATCCTCAAATTTAGTGGAACTGATGGTCAACATCTGAGTCTAAAATCAGTTTTACTGATTACTGCTGCATAGAATGTGCCATTTTCAACAAGTAAACAGAAATCTATGTGAGTATAAACATTACTTGAATATACAAATATCATGTAAGATTAGGTGTAATAATGAAATAGTTTTGATGGTATTGATAGAAAGTTTTTTTCTTGAATAACATGTAAAAATACTAAGATTCATCAAAGCAATTAATGAAAATACAAGACAAATCAAAAAAGAGTTTAGGCAAAAGGAAAAAATGTTTGCTGAAAAGTAAATTGTCATTGTTTGAAAGTGATATCAAGTTGAAATATCAAAAATGTCCAGCAAGAATAGACAACATAAATTTATCAATTTGAATAATATAACATCATAATTCCATCAAATCCAAAATTTGGAAGTTTTAATTACTATGGAAAATTATATGCATGTGAACAAGTTGAAATTAAGGAACTGGGATCTAGAAATAGCATTTGCTCTTGTTGTTGATACTTCATTATGAAATCTCATATCTTCTATTTTGTGTCATTTGGTGGTATAGAAAAAATGATACTAGGTAACACACAGCAATAATGGTTTTGAAATTACCTAAGTACCTAGAAAGGGTATTTTTATTTTTGCTTTTGCATATCACCAATAGTTGTAACACAATTAGACTTTATTTTCTACACTTTGAATATTGATTTTTTGAAAGGAAGTTATTTTTTGGAGTTTCAACAATCATTTTTAC
>JALLOT010003150.1:0-11662 GCA_036939595.1 Thalassiosira livingstoniorum | reverse complement strand
GGGGTAAACCAAGAATTTACCTTTCCTGTTTACCATGGTAAATGGCAAATGTACATTCTTGGTTTACCCCCTGTAAAAGGTAATTATACTTACCATGTTCTAGCCAACACTAGATTTACTTGATAAATTACCCTTTACTGCTGGGTAAATTACCAGGTAAATTCAGCTCTAGCTATAGGCTATAGACTACAGTAGATTAAATGAAGAAAGTTGACATCATAAAAAAGGGTTTTGGATAGATGTTTGACCAATGACTATGTGGAATCTGATAATGATATAAGTGTAATTTAGATATATTTTGCATGTCAATTGATGTCTAGAGAGTAAAGTGAGTTTTGGGTAGTGTTTTTTGTAGAGAATTCAATTGAGATGAAATTGGAGATGGATTACTAAGTTATGGTGGCCGAACTAAAAAAATCTCTGTTGAACACAAGGAAAATCAAAGAACTAGTGATTTGTGAAAATGAAATTATGGTCTTTATGAAGAGATAGGTACAAAACTACTTATAAGCAAGGAGTAGAAGAAGTCTGCTCATTGCTGGATAGGATGTGTCAGACTTTAGCTGCATCAGCTTCCTCATTGGATACATGAGTTCCACATCACAAGAGAGACTGTGATGTCCACATTTTGTAGGTACTGGAGGGTATTTTTATGCCCAGGTACAAAAAAAGACATAGACACCATCTATGTTCTCCTAAAATTCTAACAACATATGCTGTGTGTTGATCTTAAAACACCATTACATTGCCTGTGTCTAAATTTCCCTGCTGGCCAAACCCTTGTCTAAAATGTGGTACTTTCTATGATTGAAACTTTGTAAAATATCCAGCACAATACATAGATCATATCCTTGACATATACTTATAATACTGTTAACATATCCATTACATTGTCTGTGAGGCACTTTACCAAGTATACTGGCCATTTGCCACCATGCTCTTGAGAGGCTATGAATAATTCATTTCAAACTACTAAACAAAAGAAACCAGTGGAATGAGAACCTTGTGGTGATAAAACATATTTAAATTCCTCAAAAAAATTGTAATCATCACTCATTTGACTTTGATGCTTTTGATTTGAAAGCATGAGACATCTTGTGGGAATGCCAGGATATCAATGAGACATCAAGACATAATAGTAAGACAGAAAGCTAAAAATATTCAAAATTTTAGTGAATGAAGAGAACGATTAAATATGAAACATTGGTGCTCTACTAAAAGAAAAGAGTTTTTGTGTCGGCTATGACTTATTTGTGACATTTTTGTAGAAATTAATCCAGAATGACCTAAATTTTTTCTTACTTATTCTTGGAAATGTTTGTTCATAAGTTATATTTCAGCAGAACAACCTTTTATTCAAACTAAGCCAGTGACCTGTTCTCAATTCGATTTAAAATAAATCTAAAAACAATAACTTCTTTTGTTGTTATTGCCCTGATGTTTTGTATCAGATCCCACAGTTCTTTTGGCTTCATATTTCACTTCCAAATTGTAATGGATATGAAGAGTATTCTTT
The DNA here is from genome assembly GCA_036939595.1 of Thalassiosira livingstoniorum. NCBI lineage: Eukaryota > Bacillariophyta > Thalassiosirophyceae > Thalassiosirales > Thalassiosiraceae > Thalassiosira > Thalassiosira livingstoniorum. Next base: position 10,146 of record JALLOT010003150.1, on the reverse strand, counting down.
GCTTAAAGATAGGAGCACCTCCACAGCATAGTCAATAAATGAAATCTTTGGCAACATAATTAGTAGTGATGGAGGATTGTATCCAACAGTGGACAAAATTTGCTATGCTTTTATCTAATACCTCAACCTTTTGCACAAACTCTATTCAAATAAAATATCATACAATGAGTATTGATCACCCTATTAAAGAAACATGATTGTACTTATTGTTAATTACTCTTTTCTATTGCAGAATGTATGTCTGAAGTCTTAACCATGTGAAAAAAAACCTTTTCAATCAGATTCACACATATGCATAGAGCAACTAGAGTAAGAGACCTTTGAAGTTACAAGTCCCAAAGTTCAATGAAAAGAAGTGCTTATAAAAACATACCAAAAAATCAACCAATGTCTAGACAGGACAATATATTAATCAACTATCATTTATCACATCATATGCTAGTTGTTTCTCACTCAGATTTATTCTTGATTTACTTCTGAGTTATTTTTGTTCTTTTCATTTCATTGGAAGGGAGCAAAAGTAAGAGAATCATCACTGCACAATGTGAGTAACATCAACATTCAGACAAAAAATATCAACAAAAGAACAGTGTATTTGGTCAAAATCTATCACATTTTTCTTTGATTAACACTCACAGTTAACATAAAAAGATAAGTCACTTTCAATGTCTGTGTTAGCAATGCATTTTCATATCACTGTTCATTGTGGATGATGGTGAATTCACCAACTCAAACTATTACAAAAAATGTCAATGGACACAATAATCTCAAAATAGGTAGTAATCTTGAGAAAATAAATTCAACTTAAATTACCTAATGAATTTTAAGATTAGAGCTTTCAAAAAGGTAAATCCTTGCTTATCTTACTAGGACAAAAACCAGAAATATATAAGTTAGTTGTGTCTGTTAGAAGTTAAGAAAAGTCAAAATATGAAAAGAAGAAGAGACATAAAACAAAGCCAATAATTCCATAGAAATACTTCTTAATTAACCCAAAACTCATAGGTTAATATTCACACATGGTAAAAACAATGTTGAGGCTTGAATTTCATGCAAAAATCTCTTTATTAGCTATCCACCTAGAGGGTTTCTTTTTCTGTTTAAGTAGAGGTACCAATCACAACCCAGAATCACAAAGTATGAAGTTCTGAGCAACCTTTGGACCACTTTTAGAGCTTTCATGATTTTTAATTTTTTCAAATAACTTTATAGCTTTTGGGGCAATTTTTATCAAAATTTCAACAATAATATGGTATCATTCATATATATTTATCAGATTAAGTGAAAGTATTTATCAAAGATTTTATCACTTGATATTTCAAAAAATCTTGATAATTTCACTATGTACTGAGACCCTTCAATGTGTCTAAATCTAAAAGATCCATCCAAATTCATGTGGATATCACATTGATATCATTTTTTTTGATTTCAATAGCAATATCCTCACAGAAATGAATACTACTACAAAGCTGGAGATCTGTAAATAATGTTTGGTTCATTGTGTTTTTTTATGCATCTGCTAGTTATGCTATTGTACTTGTTGAACTTTTGTTTTTATTTACCAACAAAACATTAATTGATACACAGGTTAAGCAATTGTTGAAAATTCATGACTGAAAATGATCTTTTATCACATGAAAAAATCCAAAGTGAGACAGATGGAGCATCCCTCCAGAACCCCAAAAAATGTTTCAACAAGGAAAACATCATTGGTTGAATAGAATCATCACATCTTTAGATTCTTGTATCATTAGCTTTTCCATATTTTGATACTTTTGAGAGCTAAGGTATTTATGATAGATTTTTATTTATTTTTGACTTTGTTGTGATGAGTGCATCCCATATTTTTCAAAAATATTGCTCTATTTCATATGAGTTCAAATTAAGTAAGTCTGAACTTAAAAAGAGCTCACATTTTTATGGTATTTTTACTTAATAATTTTGATTGAATGAAATTTTCAAGAAAAAAGTTATTTGTGTATTTTTCAACATTGTCATCTTTGTTGGTTAAAATAAGTGATAAATGATAGTATTAGTAAACAAAATCAACTAAATAATCAAAGCATTGATTAGGGACAAGAATTTTATTTCTTAAATATATATATATATTTTCAATAATATCTACTTACAAAATATTGTATTGGTGGTTAAGTAGTAAGTATTTACCAAAAAAATATTTTGCATGCACTCAAATAATGTATTTTTTGACAGAATTACTTGAAAGTACTATGTTTTTATGGGTTGGGTTGGTTGGTATATATTTTGCAGATACTTTACTTACTTAGGTAATTTTGATAATTGTAACATAAACTTGGGAGTAGATATGATAATGATAAAGTATGAATTCTTACTGTGGTAGTGGTATAACTTAATTTCCAAAGGAGGGGTCCTTTTCCACAACCAGCTGTCAAGCCATCTGACAGGGGTCCCCCTTATAGGTGTTTGGTCTAATGGATGTCACTTGCTACAAGACTCCCCAGATGGTTCACCTACCATCATGGGGTGACACTAAAGGTTATCTCAATCATACTACATTGGGTCACTATTCCATTGACTACTCCATACCACTCTCATCACCATGGCCTTCAAATTCTTACACATGTTATTCATGTCCTATGTCCCATTACCCAATCCCACAAAGAAAGGTATATTACCTGTCAATGACCATAGCACATTCCCTCTCCTGCTTCTTGGAGCTATCCAGACACCAGACAGACTGTTCTTTGTAGACTTTCCATGACAACAGCAACAACACCCTCCATCACTCCTTGGTCCCTATCACATGTATTCTGGGAGGCTGACTGACCTCCACTGTCACCCTCCAGATACAAGGCAAGACAAACAACACCACTGTAGCATTGCTGTTGTAAATCACTTCACAGCTTTTGCCCTAAATTCCTAAAGCCAATACCTCATAAGAAATGGGTGTTGTCTGCTTCATGTCTTCAAAACCTTTAATGGTGCCTATCCCAGGCACTCAATGCCACTCAAAGATAGGTACATTGGCAGCTCACAGAGATTGTTAGAATCTTCCTGTCTTTTTGGGGGGCCACAATCTCAGAGACACATGTATCACATTGCTGGACAAGGAGGATGACAGTCCAAAGCAAAGATCTTAGGTTGTCACACTAGGACCAGAATATCTTACTGTTCATTCCACAAAGTAGGATGCAAGGGCATGTTTAAATAAATTGATCAAAAGAGCAATGGAATGTCCTTCAAAATAAATTTAATTTCATTTTTAATAATATGTCAAAGGAAAAAGGTTTTATCAACAAGACAAAAATACTATTTTTGTTGTTAGCGCTCTCACCATATAGATTCAAACTAGTCTTAATCTATTATATTATAGTTGTCCATTATCTTGCATATTTGACTTCAATAATATCTTGCCAGTATGGATCATGGCAATTATTAGTAATTTCATGTAATGTTAAATGAGATTGACAGTATTTACCTAGTATTTTTAACAGCATGTGGCGCTAAATAAAAATGTATTAAGGTATTGCTTTTGAAACAAAAAATAGCTGCATTGAAACTATTTCTTATGTAGAGAGTACATTAGCTGTAATGCTTGAAATATGTGATTCATGCATAAATATTAGTATTGATTTGCCCATATATTTTTAATACTGTGCTCACAAAGGAAACTTATTTTTTCTGAGACTATGTTTTCACCTGAAAAAAAAAATTGAGCATTTCTTCTGGCTTACTTATTCAATTGCTACAATGATCCAAAGGCAACTAAATTATACACAATTATTTCTAATTCAAGTGCCTTTCTTGAACAATAAACAAATGCTACTATTTGTTTTTGAATTTGAAAAAATCAAGTTAAAATTAATTTTTTCAATCAAATATCACACAATGCTGTTTGTGCATAGTTTTTTTGATCAGTGTATAAAAAGCACTCCAGTCAACTAGTGCACAGACTAACAATAAAAATTGACTGTTGGTTTCAAATAATCGCACCCTCCTTAACTGTCAGAGAATGAAAAGTTACAGCAAACAGGGATATACTCAAAAGTAATTGATTTTGTAGTTTCTTGAAAAAAATACAAATGTACTAAAAAATATTTTTTGATTGGCATTCTTTGTTATATAAATTATTTGCTTTTTGGTTGATGGAAATCTTTGAAAATGGATGGAGACAAAAAAACATTACTGGTTATTAATGGTTTACTAGGACGATTTTCAATAACATTCAATCTATGATGTTATACAAAAAGAAAACGGGTGTGATTATTGTACATTGAAGATATAAACTATGGGTATTACAGGCTCTAAGGCACTCATTGATAATCTCTATAAATCGTTAAAAAAGTAGGTGTATGCAGTAAGTACAATAGAGGCAGTACATTACTACATGCATGGAATTGGTCAGTATTGTCAGTATCTTCACATATTGATTATTGATGCCCCCTTGAGCACTATATGATGTTACAGTTGTGTTGGAAAAATGGTGCAGTGACAATTTAGTATATGAGAGCCATTTGTTTATTTGAGGCAGATGAAAATTTGTGGACAAAGCTGATGTTTCTTGCAAAGAGAATAATGACACAAGCGATGACTCAAGTCACTCTTTCTCTAATATTTGCCAGGAAATGAAGTCAAACCACAGATGTTTCACTAGTTCTTATACCCTTTACAGATGTCAATTGGCAATTGCACCCCTGTATCAATCTGTTGCTGTGGCATAGGCTAAGGCCAAGTTTACAATTGTGTTGCTCACATTGTGGGCAGTCTATTACTTGTTGAGCCTTTGGTGTCCCAAGCAAATCTATTGTCATGTTGCTCATGATCATGCAGCCATGGTTTTTTTTGCACAGCATATGGCATGTCTGAGTACACTTATGGTGAGATTCTCTCAAACAGATCTATGGTTAATTGCCAAACCAATGGGTTCTCTCTTTCCATGTTAAATTTGTATTGGTGCCATTATCATTGAGGGTTATAGTTATGTATCTTTGAAATGCAGTATTTCCCTGATGAATGCCTGGAGCAGAGATCTGTTGTGGTTTGCAGCTATCATATATTTTGATGCCACTAATTCACTACAATGGGCTCCAATGCCAACTCTGTCAGGGTTGAAATTCACAAGACATATTCAAAATGCCATCAATTACTGGAGCCAATTTGTTGGAGCTACAGGTGTTATCCTGGAAAGGAAAAAATGCCATATCTATGATGATGGGGGAGTTCAATCATGGAGTATAAAAACTTAAAACTTCTTGTGAAATGGGCAACACTCAACTCATCATCCCTCACCCGATGGGTTGGATGATAGAATCCCACTGCTGACCTTTTCATCATCATGTGATGATTTTGTTGATTTTTGTGTCCAGCTGGATATTTCATAACACATGTTGCCACAAAGACAGATATACTATTTTTAGTGCATAAGAGCATTATATATAATATTTATAGTGTTCTTAATTTTACAATGCAAATGGGTTGTTTACTAACTTTCTATGCTTAAAAGTAATTGCAAACAACCCATTGGTATTTTGTTTGAATTTGTCTGGTCTTGAAAGGACTTGTTTGGCCTGAGATATGGCCAAACCAGTGATAGGACACAATTTTGTAAATTGACATGTGGCATGTGGTATTGCAAAATTTTGTCTGCCTTACTGTTGGATCACAGCCAATCCTCAAATGAACCAAGAATAAAGTCATGATCTTCCATTTGTTTCTGGTAGGTGATGGTGCTGCAAGTTTCATCTGATGGTAACAACATTATTTTGGCCATTGTTGTTGTATTGGAAATGGTAGGTAGCCTAAAAAACTACTTGATATTTTGATACTGGTACTTATTACAGTACCAGAGCTTTTCTTTTCAAAGATGATGCTCCAAACTGCTGTTGATGCCATGTTGGTATAGCATGTTTGAAAAATATGAATGATTTTAAAACTTGAGTTGACTAGGTTGTTTGTTTGAAAACTATAGTCTACATTGAGTATTTTATCTAGTAGTTAGTCAAAATAAAAGAAAAAAGCCACTAACATTAAAGTATGTCTTTTAGGTTTGTGTCACATCCAGAAATTGTGCTGTGAGTGCCTTGTACTTGTAGTTGTGCCAGTGTTGATTGCTAAAACATCAGAATTAGCTGCATCATGCAATTTTGGTAACAGAGATGGTGTGATTCATGATGCCACAATTAGTGGTTAGTGGATGCCACCAGCAGCCCTTTCATCACCATTGTTGATCTTTGCCATTGTCAATGACAACAAGGCATGGATGGTGTGTGAAAGACATTGTCTGCTCTTGCTGGTCTTTGGAAGTACAGCAAAAAACACTAGGCAACACTTCACATTAGTAGCTGAAAGGCAGCAGGCTGGCTTAACATGTTGATATAGTTGAAAACCAACTGGTTCAAAATTTCACTTAACATTGGCTTTTTGGTCTGTCCTATTTTTTGAAAATCCAGGATCTACAGGTAGTCTTGTATGATGGAGTTTGGGTACTATTTTTAGTAAGTTCATTTTTTTTTCAGCTAAAAACAAAAAATGCATTTAATTTCTTCCATTTTTCATAAATAGACCATTAATGCATCATTTTTAATGATTGAAATGTACACTAGAATTATTTGGATCATGATAAACAAGGATTTACACTTGGTTTTACCAAAAATATATGGTTTCACATGATAAAGCACTACTACTCTTGCATAAATACTATGATTTAAAATGAGTAATTGCTTATTCCACATGTAGATTGTTAGTCAATGTGACAGGATGATTTGTGTCAAAAGTTTTGTCATGGTCTGAAAAAAGACTATCCGTCCTTTCCCAAGGACTGACATATGTGTAAGTTTTGTTCACAGCTCACAGATAGTCCCATCAATGACCTTTAGCACTGCATATGGTAGTCTCTAATCCCATTACCATGCTGGAATATTCCTTAAGTATATGTACATATTTACATATTCTTGTTTTCTTCCCTTCATGGGAGCTAATAGAAATATTTACAAAGATTTTTGTGCTCTTAACAAGAAGTACCATGGTGTCAGCTTACCTAACCTGAACGATGGATGTGTGTGGTGAGTGTTCCACACTGTATTTTCTTATTCATATGGTATCAAGAGGCTCCAGATGTTATGGATTCTATTTTGTCTACAGCCATTGTACAAATTGATGTGGGTTTATCAGGCAAAACTCTTTTGCTATCTTTTGACAGATTTGGCTTCATTGTGTCTGACAAATAATTTTCACATCTTTGGGACCTTTTGTCCCATGCCAAGATCCAGATCAGTATTGAATCTGAATTTTTTTGCCAATGTTTAGATTCAATAAATTTTTTTCAGAAGTTTCTATATCTTGGTGCCTTCTTGAACGAGATCATTATCTTTATCAATCAGGTAAAACATTTCTTCATTTTCATGCAATCTTGGATCTTGTGCTCATCAACAGTAAGTCTTTGGATCCACTAATTCTAACAAACACAATTGGATAGCTCTTAAAAATTGTCCTCTGAGAAACCTACAACTGGATATTGCAAGTATTGAAAAGTGGTCATCTGTTCTATTTTTACATCTACCATGGCTTTTGATAGGTTGTTGGACTTATTTGATTTTCCTCCTCAGCTTGATATTGGCTTGAGATACTCAACTGACTGAAATAAAGTCTATCATTTTGTGGGTAAGGGAGAGTGGTGGGTGGAGAAAGAACACAAAATTATTAATAGTTCCAAGTGTGAAATGAAATCTGCAGGGTCAGGTATACCAATATTAACGCACTACGCACCACTTCATTTTTTTCCCTTGGGAAAGTCTGTGATGCAGGTTGTGTTGCTGTTATAGATGACAAAGAATTCAATGTATACAAAGATGAAATGATGGAAATGCAAGAAACAAGGCAAAGCAATGACCTATGTTATGTTCATTATATGACTGACTATATGAAGTTATTAACAATGAGATCCTCTTTAACACAATAATAAGTGTCTAAATATGTCAAAACACTCAAAAATTCATACAATTTCTACAAACAACGACCCTTGTCTCCCCGGCCAAGTCTACCAATTTACTGTCAATCAATAATAATATCTTGGTCAGTTGGTCAATGTTCACAACATTCACCAACAAAAAGTATATGTCACTGACACCATGGTCACATTAAGAGGCACCAAACTCAAGAAAGAAGAAACTGCCAGAGAACCAACCATTCAGCAAGAAGCAAAAATAATCAACTTTGTTCTAGTAATCATAAATGCAAGTTGCTTAAAAGGGACATTGTACACAGGTGTCACGGGCCCTTTTCCCTTCCAGTCAGAAAGGGTCAATAAAAATATTCTGGTTGTTTACTCGTATGATGTTAATTGCACCCAAAGAAATGTAGAAAAGATATAAAACAGGAAAGAATTAGCTCAAAGAGCAAGGTACTAAACCTAAAATATAAGTGATGGGGAAAATGCATCCAAAAATATTTAAAGTGAAAAGAAAACGACTATTGAATTGTACCCATGCAATCACACAGAGCAAAAATATGCAAAAGATAAATTGAGATGGGCAAGCATCATAGTTGCAGAAGTGGCAACCACAGATGATGAATTCCCAGTCAGGCAATGGGACTGCCTTCTTACGCAGTGGCAAAATTACACTCAACATGATGAGTCCATGCAGGGCCAACCCAAAAATATCAGCTGTCACAAGGATGCATGGCAAGCACAATTGTTCACCATCAATATGGCAATCATTGTGCTTTGATCACCCAGAAGTTAAATTTTCTTGAGTATGTCAAGGAACAGAAGGGTTATTATGGATAAGATTTGAGCATTACAGGTGCAACAATGTCTACATCATTTCCCCTGGTTAAACACACTTTAAAGACATAATTAATTTTTTTTCATCCAAGTCATAATCAATTCCAGAACAACTGACTCCAGAACAAAAACATATAGGCAATAAATACCCAAGGGCAAGCAATGCATCAAATGACATGTAAATACATGGTCAGTCTGGACCTCACTCTTTACTCCATACTTAATCAATACACCATTATTATTCACCAAATAAACCCCCCCAGAAGATTCAAGAGTGGTAGAAGGGCTAGCAATCATTCCACCATCCCAACTGAATAATGTCATTCCTCTAAAGGTGAACCTCCAGGATGATTTTCACATGTCCTCACCAATAATTTCTGCAAGACAATCCCACCTCTATTTTCTGGACAAACCACTCTCCCACTTCTGCTCCAACTTTGTCCCAGAATTTTATCCCACAATAAAAAAAGTAATTTTCCAACCCCCCCCAATAAAACCTACCCACAGCATCAACAAATCAATAAAAATGACCATTCCTGAACTAATCCCAGAGGAAGAACTCCCAATGTATCTAGTAAATACAGTATTGTGTGAGAAGTCAGGAGAAATTTGTAAGTAAAGGTATTTAAATCCAGATGAATACCAGTGTGATGCAGGGTTGAATAATGTATGTAATGAAAAATGGGCAGACTTCCTGATGGTACCAAAAGGGATAAAGTTGTAGCTCATACCATGCAATAAATCCCCAAACACAAAGCTTCCAAGAAACAGAAGGTAGTATCATGTATTTAAATGGAAGTACATATCCAATCTGGCAAGGAATTTCAAGAAAGGGTTTGCTTAACACCAGGAGGTGACCAGATTGAATGGCTGTTTGAAGGAACCACAAGAACAGCTGGTGTCCCTAACCAAATATCCTGTTTGATGTTGTCATTTTAAAGCCATACACAAGATTCATGGGCCTAGACCTCAAGAATTTTTACCTTAATACTCCCATGGATGTATGTGTATATGCCCATATCAAAGCCAACCTTTTCTCAGAAAATTTCTTCCAAGAAAAAGTCTGTATCCCCTAATTGATGATGATCTTTATCTTCATTATTAGGTTAATAAGGGAATTTATGGTCACATTAATTTGCCAGAATAATAGCCAATGATCTTCTGAAGAAACATATACCCCTCTATGGTATCACTACATGCAAATGGACTCCTGGACTTTAGATGAACAAAAACAAAACTTTGACTTTTATATTAGTAGTAGATGATTTTGGGATTCAATGCAAAAATCAGGTTGATGATTTAATTTCATCAAATTGCTCTTAACATGGCATGGGTCAACCAATAAGTGGTTAACCCATGCCATGTTAAGAGCAATTTGATGAAAT
>JALLOT010003148.1:0-11661 GCA_036939595.1 Thalassiosira livingstoniorum | reverse complement strand
TTAATTTACCAGGTAATTTACTAGGGTAAAGGTAAATGGACCTGGTAAATTAAAAAATATCCAGTAAAAAAGTGATTATTCCTCTTCTGATCATCCATAGGTAAAAGGCAACCAGGGTAAATAAGAATGAGGGTAAATAATGGTGAATCAACCTAACCACCAAAAATAGACATAAGTGTATTATTTTTATGAGATAACTTACTTTTTATCAAACAACAATGTTTTTAGACCTTTTTTCTTGTAATATTAGAATTCATGGTATCAATCAAGTTGGGTCTGAAGTAAATCAATGGATTGGTGTGATTTCATGCATTTGCAGAATATGGTAGATGGTAAATGGTAGAGGTAAATGTGTCATTTACCTAGAAGGGTAAATTCTTGATTTATCTCTGGTAAAGGATAATTGCCATATCCCAGCCAAAACTAGATTTGTCCAGCTAGTGTTACCAGGTAAGTTGTCTGGTAAATGCAGCTCTGTATTCATCTGTTAAATACAAAGTGGTAGTATGCTAACTGGGACTGCATTGATGTATTTTTTGCCCTCAATTGGAGTTCAAAAAAGAAATTAAATATCCCACAAATATTTTATGTCTAATCTGCATTCTCCATTTGATCAGCTATTTCATATTATTTTGAGTGTTACTTAAAAGGTAAAATGTCAGAAGAAATAAATATAAACTTTCTCATAAGAGCAACTACTGTTGCTTTTGATCAAAAATTAGTTGGATAGAACATAATATTTCAGTGAGTGAAAGTAAAACCTAATGAATGGTTGTGGTACTTCATGTAACATCTATCAAGTCATTTTTAATATTCTTGTTTCCCAAAAGAAGTTGTATATTGTTGAATTTGGTGAAGAAGGATTAAGAAAGTTATTTTCTTAGACTCCAAACAAACAGAATTGTTTTAAATAAAATTTTAAAACAGAATAACTATGTTATTTTTGTCTGTCCATTCATTTTGTTTCTGACATGGTTCTTCCAATTTGAATACAAAATAGCACTTTGAATAGATTTTAAAAAATGATCTCTTTGCTTACTTACATAATCCATGTGCCATGTTTCATGAGAGATCTTTTTAATTTATTATTTTGAAAACGAATTAAACATAGGAGAGTAGAATTTCAAATTGATGTTGTTTTATTAATTTTGGTGTTGGAGACAGTAGTAATGGCAGCAATAGAATCCAAAACTTATGAAACAAGTATGAAATAAATGTGTTGGTGAGTGACAAGTCACATATGGTCATTTCAATCAAGAGATAAACTTGAAGCAGCTGCTGCTGGTGCAGACATGGTAGCATGTACAATATTTGGGATTCGATAGTTTCTGAGTGTTTTGATTTGAACAAAAATTGCACAAAACAACTTTCTAATGTTTATTGAAATATTAAATAGTTTTTGTCACCAAATGGCTTCTTAATCTGCACTTGTAACTCTCTCAATGATATCAGAGCATGAGACAAAAAATTATCTGAAGACCCTTGGGAAACTTTCCAATTGTAAACCTACTCATACATGAGATAAATTCTTCTAATATTGAGGCCATATTGGTAAAATATATTATTATTGTCCTGACTTTGTTATTGTAGATTGTCAAGTGTCAAGTTACCCAAACTCCAAGATCACAAGGTGTAGGTAAAAATAAAAATGCATAAATGGTACAAATAATAAAAAATAAATTGGACAAAAGTTTGAATTACTTAAGCACTACTTAATATATAATTCTTTCTTATACTTCAGTTGATTAAAGAATATAATAACAGAATATATTGTATTATTTTTCTAGGAAACTTCAGATATTTACTAGAAGCAGAAATGATAAAAGAGGTACTTTTCAACAGGTTTTTGCATTGAATACATGCTTCTTGTTAATGAAACTTGGATTTGATTAGTATCCACAGACAAATCCAAAATAAGAAGTGATTTTCTAAGTACCATAATAGTTGGCTAAATTATACCAGGTATGTTTTCAATATATTTACCTGGTACACTTTCAACACAATTCAAAAAATCCAGTAAACTTTTGAAATAGTAAAAATAGCTGGTACACAATCAAAATCTAACTACATATTATGTACATCAAATGCTTCCAACTTTTAGTCTTTTACATGGCAAATCAGTATTGAGAGTGTAAGATTTTTATTATTTACCCAGTATGTTTGTCATGGTTTTACCTGGTTCACTTTCAGGACAGAATGTTTTTACCTGTCACACTTTCAAGCACATGGTACACTTTCACCAACGATTAGGGTATATGTTTCTAAGAAAGAAATGGTGCTTATTCATGAAACTGAAAAGGGCCCTCTTAACACTTTAAAAACCATCAAAGTATTATGTAAGAAGAAAATGAGGTTAATATTGGACATTAATGTTTGAGAAATGAAAAAAGAATGAAAAAAATATTTTCATTTTTCCCTTTTCCCCATCATAAAGAATGTTAAAATTTTTGATGTATTTGACTTTTTACATAACTCCTTTTTTATCCTGATTTCATCAAATTGATACAAGAGCATATATTTGGGTAGATGTATGGTATACTCATCATGTCTGATAGAATAATTAAATGAGTAGTAACACATACATCATCAAATAATGAAAAAATGACACAATTTTGGATAAGATGAAAAATTCTCCTATCAAATTTGGCTACAGTATTTGCAACATTAGAGTTACAAGTAAAGAAGAAAGATTTTTTTCCAAATGGTGTGTCTTAAAAACAAGATATTAACAAAATTAAGTCACAGAAAGTAAAGGAAATTTTGATTATAAATTATAAATATTCATCAAAAGCCTAAGGTCATCTATCAAAATAAAATCTGGAGTATTTTTATTTGGATATCCTACTTAATTATTAGAAGTTACTGGGAATAATAGTCTGAAAAAGTATTTCAAAGCTTGAATGGAGTTTAAAGCTCATATGGGTGATACAAACAATGAAAAGGATTTTATTAAATGGGGTGTTCTGGTTTGCTTGGACAAAACATTCAATAATCAGGATGAAAATTAGACCGTTATTTAAAAAAGCATACAGCAACACTTATAAGTTGTGGTAAAAAAATTTCAAAGAATAGACTTGAATAGATTTTTTTCTTCTCTTTCTTTAAACAGATACCAATAGTAATTGAGAGATGGACACCAGTTTCAGCAAACATCATAGTGAAGTATAAAGAGGCTTCAATTCAGTTTGAATACTCGTTGTACACGAAATAGAGGCAAATCATTATGATGTAAGAGAGAAAACCAATTTTACAATCCAATGGAAGATATATGAAACTTAACCAGAAAGAAAATCAGAATAAATTGTATCTGATCCATTTTAGCAGCTGGATATTGAGACAGGGTTTATTGAGAAAGGGCTTTATCAGTCATCTTGAAATAGAAGATAAAACATGCATCATAATAAATTCACAATTCTTTTCTTTACCCAATGACTTTATTGTGGCTGGCCCCAAAGTATGGTGGTTCACAACATATGATAGGTAGACCAATGATTTTCACTATTACTATGATACAGTATGTTTACTTAATTGGATTGTTGAGTCAAATTGTAGTGAATGGATGCTCCATGAGATAATGTGTGCATTGTGCTCAGAAATGTAAAACTTACATTATTTTGAAAGCTGAAAATTTTGTGTAAGACAAAAAAATATTTCGTAAAATTAACAAACCCAGATTGAGTAGGACATGAATCATGAGCACATAAAACATAAAAATAGGTACATGCTGACAACAGCTCAGGCCATATACATGGAGTGACAAATTAACCCAAAGGTAGATGGGTAAAGCTTGGAAAAGTTGCAATTTGTTGTTGTATCTTTGCTGTTTATATTGTGGAGCTTATAGTTGGGTATGGATCTTTGAATCCCTTTTGTCTCAGGTTCATTGGACATGTCATCCTTGTTGCGCTAAATTCAAGGAGTCCTGTTTGCTATCCCTATCTGACTGTGTTTGACCTGATCTATATAGCCCTTCCCCAAAAAAGTTCCATCTTATTGATGATTATGGGCTATAAGGTAGCTGTTGACTGAATGTTCATATCTTGAGGGTAAGGGAATCCCTTAGAGAGAATGATTTTAGTTGGGAAGTTCTGCTCCACAAATGTGTTCTTCAGATCAATCTCAGGCACTCCACACAATCCTAACACCATAGATTAAAGAAAAAGATGTTGATGTGCTCAACTGTACCCTTTTGATACTACATTTTTTGTAAATAATCACCATCATTTAAAACTTACTCCCTTTAATATGTCTTAAAACGACTTTTGAATTTGAATAGCAAGACTAAGAGGCTTTAACTATAATAATGTGAGAATTCATAATATCTAAAGCTGAATTTAAGAATTGAAAAAATAAATTTCACAAAATACTAAACTATGTACTCACAGGTGTAACATTGAGCTTCTTTCAGATTGAAAGGTTCAGATTCATTAATACTTGATGTCTATTCACTAAGGGTCTACAACCAACTCTCTAAACCAAGCTGCCACCCCAATGTCTTATGAGTCTAGTAATCCAAAAGAAGTTTGATTTTTACTACTTTGCTAGGCTAGCACTAAAATCATTTAATACCAGTATTTTACCATATTCAAATCCTCAAATGCTAGTCTTCATCAGTGGTGTACTGATCCTTTGAGCATGCAAAATCAACATCAAATAACATGTAACCAATTTGATTCTTAATTGAATTTAGAATTGAAAATAGATAACTATTTTTGCAGTTTGGTATTGTATAGCAAATGTAGTTTAGGGCTTTATCATCTGACATTAACACAGTTTATAACCATCATCAAGATGATGTTAGCCTTCACACATTAGATGTATGAATAGAATCTTAGTTGTAGGTACCATATTAGGAAAAAATCTTCCTTTATTATTTGAAAAATAAAATTTCAAAAGGAATAATTTTTGAGTAACAAAGGGAGTATTTTTAAGGTGTTGGAGTTTATCTGTGGGCATAATATTGAATACATTTATTGCTGCAACATGCATATGTTTTTTACAATGTCTTGATAGTTTGATCATGGAAGCAGTAGTAGAAGTAGCCATAATTTGAGTTGTGCTTCTCCAAACATTCTATACACAGACAATCCACAGTCTACTTTCATGAAAAATTTGACCATCTACAGGTGATTGCACAATAGAGGGCACTGTCCCAGAGAACAAATTGAAGGTTATGATCTCTGAAGGTTCAAAAGGTTTTTTCAGTTATGGTGGGTTGGGAATTTACATTTCAGTTGAGCAAGGCACAACAAGACAAGAAAAATCCAGCATAGGATACTATGATGACACCACAACACTGGCTATAACTGAACTATACAATGCAGTATTGGATGGAAGAATTATGGATGCTAGCCCCAATATTGCAATCTAGTAACAATATTAAAATCTCAGATCCAATAATTGATTTATTTAATTTGTAAAATCCTACAAAATTATGTGTCATAAGTACTACGTAAAGATCTAAGTACTTACACAGTACAATAAGAAATATCTAGGTACCTCTATGTACCATCTTATCCTCTACTTAGGTACTAGGCAAGTACTTGCCTGACTTATTTCTGGGCTGTCAGCTGTCAACCAATAAATACTCCCATTATAATCTGACCAAGGTGCAGATCTACCAGCTAGTTTTTTGTTAGTTTATGTCCTTTGTCAGTCTGTCCAGTGTAGCATCAACCACTCACTCAATCTAAGCCCTGTCAGGTTATTGAGTCTTTTCACCATAACTATGTCAGGCTTGGATACCTAGCTGCAATCTCAGTAAATAACATCATCCTATAATCACCTACCATTGACTCTACATTGGCCATCCATGGTAATATGAAGGTGGGAGTTTCCTTATGATAATGACAGTCACCAAGATTTCAATGCTGACAGCTAGCACTAGCAGATTGGTGGAATCATTATCAAGAATTTTCATTATAAACACAGCATTCTGGGACTGGTGCTGGGAATTGGTTAGACAAGAATGTAAGTAAGTAATACAATGAGATTCTTTAATATCATATTTGGGCATTGTTCCCTTATATTACATAGGGCATGTTTTGCTGGTATTGTTAAAAGAGAATTAAGGCTAAAAAACTTGGTGCATTCATAGAAAAAAAAAGTTCAAACGGTATGGAAAGTTAATGTAAAAATGTCACTTTTTTGTTTTCACACCCAATTATGGTGAAGTTATTGGGGCCAATGGAGTTAACATCCACATCATGAAGAAAATTATTCCTATGATCACAAAGAGAGTCAAGGGGAGAGCTGTGGTGTGTTTCTAGGAGAAATCTGTACAGCTGAAGGGAGGGACAACCCACCTTGAGTAAAAATAAATTCCAATATGGCCGTGGGTACCATGGCACCTTAGGGTGTACTTCATGGATCCCTTGCAAGGACATGGAAGAAAACATACCCTTCCATTGACTGTACGATGAAATATGTCAAACCCAGTCCCGGCAGCACCAGTTTCTTGTGGCAGGTGCAGTCACCTTTGCCTGGCCAGACTGTAGCTGCCGCGGCCTAGGTTTACGGACAGACCCAAGTTTGCAGGTTCACCTAGCTCTAGCTCCTCATAAAATAGATTACCTCCTGAGTCACTAGAACTTGTCTTGCTTGTGTTCAACAGAGGTAATCTATTAGTATTAACTGATGTGGACTTTCCACCATGGCGGCCGATCCGTCGAAAGCATATTATCGCAGTTTCCTTTTCAGGAACTGACTAGAATCCCAGGGGAGCCCACATATGCTCACCTGAAGCAGCTACATCGCCAAATTCTGGAAAATCTTGCCTTTGTCAAAACAGAAGGATAAATCCTGAAGGTTCATCTTACAACAAGCAATGGATAATAATAGTTTGATCCCTAAATTGTTAGAGTTGGCAGCAGCCCAAGTTTTGTGTGGATGTCAAGTCTGTAAAGAGTTACTGTTCAGTATGATGAGCATGTGGTGTACAAACAGTGTGACAAGTGCTATCAGGCTTCTGTGGATAAATGATAAATTTTAACACAAAATTCATCAGTTGATTTCTAAAACTTTGAGCTGTAATCTTTTTACTTTTTCTCTAGGGTTGACACATGAATACCCATAAAGTTATTCATATTTATTTGTGGTTTGCTTTGTTTCCATTAGTTTTGACTTGGTTTTCAACCACAAAGCACAATGTTTGCAGCTACAAGTGCATCAATTACACTGCCATCTCTATCCGTTTCTTTGAGATAAAAAAATATTTTTAATGAAAGACAGATTAATAAACCTTAAATAGTAATGTGAAAATATTTTTTACAACAGAAGGAATGAGTGACATTCATTTGAAATCCACTCAGCAAATTGAAGTCATCTTTAAGACCCTTTTCTGTTGTGAAAGGTCATTTTAGGCACATTGATTCCAGATTCCAACACAATAAAAAAGGGAGTGCTCAAGTGTTGAAAGAGGTGACATCAAACATTGATATTGAGTTGTGGGTCAAGGTTGTCCTCTGCACGTACTTGTTTGGGTAAAAGAAGGGTTAAATTGGAACAAAACTGTCTACAAAAACATTTTTTTTGTTTTAGCCAACATAATTTTAGTATCTTCGCCAAATTATTGTTTTCTTTGTGACTTGTGACCGTGACAAATTTTGTGACTGCACAGCCAAATGCTGGCACAATCTTGTTGACACATAGTACAATGGCACATTCCCATTCTTCGTCAATCATGCCAAATAAATCCATTTGCGGAAACTGGTCAAACGAGGGAGATTTGGCCCATCGATCGACGCTGGACACGGACTGATTTTTTGACGGCAATGTCCATTTGTGTTCGGCCTTTACAATACAAATCCGCCACTCCTCCAGCAGTGCTGACGTTGACTCTTGTGATAAATTTGCTCTTGGCCGTGACCGTTTTCTCATCTTTGTCGCCCGGCAGCCAAACAAGTTGCAACAGGTATGGCCCGATGCTTGGGGGGGCACAACGTTTTTTTTCGTGTTGCCGGAAATGTTTGTGTTTCTTTGGAAGCTGTTTTTCTCACAATGTTTTTGTATTGTAGAGAGCATGAGTCTTGAGTCAAAGCGTTAAGGCTCAGGATGGTTTCGGGAGGTGAAAAGCATTGAAGGGGGACTGCGACGTAAAAATAACAGCGAGATGATATTGGCATGGATTTGTCATTTTCTTCCGTGTTTTGCAGTAGAAAAATGTGCTGCTTTCTGAATCTTTTTCCGTGGCTGAACACACAATTTATGCACTCCAAGTAATCAAAACTTTATTCTGTTTGAATTTTGACCTTGAAAATAAGTCTGTTCAAACCCACAATTTTTATGAATGCAGGAACAAATTTATCTTTTTTTCTTGGACTCTGCGAAGAAAGTGAAGTACTATTTTTTCATTTTTTCACAAAAGAATGTTATGCATCTGATTTTGTATTGGTGTGAGGTTTTTGATATTTGACAACAATATCAATTTGGCAATAAAAATTTTGCAATGATTTTATCAGTTTTTGCAACATCGTTGCAAAAACCTTAGAGGCACCTATCTGTATTCAGAATTAAATGAAAAACGCAAGAAATAGTAATAGGTTGAGAAGATGCAAAAAAATCAGTTTTTTTCTTGATTTCAAAAGCCTCATTTTATTTCATCTCGTTTTGACTTTTCTCATATCAATCAGCGCACAACATGAGTTTTTCCAAGCCTTCTCTCGAGAAAAGCTCTGCACCCTCATTCTTCCACAAAAGCATGCATGTCAAATTAAAGCGGCTAACAAAATTGCACACCGCTAGTGGAGAGGAACCAGTTTGCAGAAGAAATTCCAATGAGAGCTCGTATTCAGAAGGACAAAGTGCTCATAAATCTGAGGCATTTTGCAGCTTAAGAGAGACAATAAACAGGAGAAGCTCATGCAGTATCGATAGCAACAATAGTTCCGGATTAGCAACAATCACTCCACACGTTGATGTAGTGAAAAATGAGAAAATTGCAAATGCACTCTCAGCTGCCAAACTCCGTTTTTCCTCCCTTCCCCTTATTGGCCGTGATGAGGAAGTGAAGACACTCAATTCTTGCCTTCAACGGATATTAGATCAAAAACGAAAAGATGCCGAGTCGCCAAAATCATCTGCTGCTTGGATAAGGGAATTGGTTTTCATAAGTGGGGAGGAAGGTGCTGGAAAGTCAATATTAGCAAACTCTATTTCTGTTCGAGTAAAGAAGCTAGGTGGGATTTTCGCGCATGGAAAATGTGATAGGAACTTTAAACAAAATCCTTTCCACGGGTTGATTGAGGCTTGCAATGAGATTTGCTGGAGCATACTGGAGATGAGAAGGACAAATGTGGAGAGGTTCAATTTGATCAAAAATGAGTTCACCGAGAAGCTGGGTGAGGACATTCACACCCTAACCAAAGTCATGAAACCTTTGGACCTCATTGTATGGAGTAACTCGACTAAACCAAAAAATCAAAGAAGGTCCATGTTTCGAAGTGCATCCTGTTTAGGTATTGGGGCAATGGTCGGGGGCGAGGACGACCTCACGCCCCCAGTGGAAGTAATGTTGATGGAAAACGACACACGTTTCAGTGTTGCGCTACAAAAGTTCATTCAACTGCTGGCGACTGGATCATCACTTTTTCAAGGAGCACTTGTTATCGTCTTAGACGATCTTCAGTGGGCAGACGACAATACACTGGAATTGCTGCAATTCTTTTCTTCAGATCAGACGCAGACGGGCCCAAATTTGATGTTCATTTGCTGCTACAACTCCGATGAAGTTGACAACGTTCATGGTGTTAGTAAAATGCTTCGATCGTTTGAAAGCACGGACAAGAAGAGCAAGGTCAATGTCACACAAATAAGTGTCTACAATCTTTCATTGATTGACACTAATGAAATTCTGTCAGAGCTTCTTTCAACTAACTCTGGCGATGCTACCATGTCACTTGCAAAGCTATGCCATGCAAAAAGCCTTGGAAATCCATTTCATTTTATTTCCTTTCTACGTCTTCTTGAAGTCGAAGGGCTTCTTAGATTTGACCTGGCAAAGTTCAAATGGACTTGGGATACAGTTGAGATAATGGAACAGACTTCGATCGCCACAAACGTTGTAGACCTTGTGACGAAGAAACTATCAGCATGCAGCAGAGAACTACGAGAGGTGTTGCATGTGGCAGCTTTGCTGGGATCGCAATTTGATTCTAGGCTCTTAATCTTAGTATTAATGGAATTGAAGGGCGAAAACCACGTTGCGGTGGAGGGTGTGGGGGGTGAAGACGATGTCAAGAAGTGTCTTCAACAAGGGATCAAAGAGAATTTTCTCGAGATGTGTTCCGGGTCAAATTTCCGATGGTCTCATGAAAAGGTGCAGGAGGCATGTATGGCATCAGGTGTCGATATTAGTTTGAGAGCTGGGCAGATCCTAACGCAGGCATTAGACGATGATGATGTCTTTGCCTTCATTTTCACTATCGTCGATATTCTTGGCCGCACAAATCAACAAGATCTCTCCAGCAATGAACGGGTTGAAAGGGCATCACTTTATCTTATTGCTGCATCTAAAGCAGTTGACACGTCAGCCTTCCAATCCGCATCAATTTATGCCGAACAAGGAATTGATTTATTACCTCCTCCCGAATCATCGTTTGCAGATCACTACAATTTAAGCCTTGAATTGTACTCCTTGGCTTCTGATGTAAAGGGCTGCGTAGGTACGTTGATCGGACTATGTTTTTCTGTATAAACAGTAGCTCCATTACTTACTGTTTGATATTTCTCTTTTATTGATGAAATATATGCAGGAGATGAATCTGAAATGCAAAAATATTGTGAAGTTGTGCTTCAGCGAGCAAATGAACCTCTGCATAAATATAGATGCTACAAGCGTTTGATATCATCTATGCAAGCCGATGATGCAGTTATGACTTGCTTACGCTTTCTGGATGAGTTGGGAATCCACATTTCGAGAGCAAAATTGCCTGGCAATATTATTCGGGCTATCAATGCATTCAAAACTCTAAAGGGTCTGTCTCCTGATAAGATCGATTTCAGCTCTTTTTGCATGGCATCAAATGGCGTTGCTAGTGTTGCAACGTCCATCATTGCGAAGCTTATGTTCTATGCGAGCAATTCAGACAATAAGTTGTTGGTGATCCTTGGAACTTATCACGGTTTTCAACTGATTGTGAAGCATGGCCTTTCACCCGAATCAGTTCATGTTATTGGCGGTATCGCTCTTATGAATGCTGTCTTTGGGCGACACCGTTTCGGTAAACTTTTTGGTGACCAAATTTTTAAGATCCTCGACAAGATGAACCCAACACCCAATTTTATCTTACCTCGAACGTATGTTCAAATGTATAATTTCGTGTT
Source organism: Thalassiosira livingstoniorum (assembly GCA_036939595.1). Taxonomy (NCBI): domain Eukaryota; phylum Bacillariophyta; class Thalassiosirophyceae; order Thalassiosirales; family Thalassiosiraceae; genus Thalassiosira; species Thalassiosira livingstoniorum. The sequence goes on along the minus strand of JALLOT010003148.1, from coordinate 339 downwards.
GCCTTGGTGTGAGCCCCTCTCAAATTTAAGAAAGCCTCTCCATCGAGGTAAGTTCTAAGTATTTTGCTGAGTTTCTCTTGATATATTTTTTATTCTGAGCTCAGTCTTATCTTGAATTTCCGCCGTTGAAAAGGATATGAAATCGGCATGGTAAGTCCTGGACGTAGATTGTTTTGTTTTTTGAATCGCTTATTCGTTCTTATGCTGGAAGTCTCAAACTCTTGGTCTTGGCAACTGTAGAAATGCGGAGAGGTGGAGTATGGTTCTTGGTGCATCGTGTTTAGTGGAATCCTCGGGTTCATTGCTGGCTCAAATCTCGTTTCGCTTGAGGCTGATTTT
>JALLOT010003147.1:0-11663 GCA_036939595.1 Thalassiosira livingstoniorum | reverse complement strand
TTACAAACTTCACACACCTTTTCCCAGCCACCACTCATGACTAAGTATGATATACTTGCCCCTCACACACAGCTGTAACCATATCAGTATCAAAAATATGAACCAGGCATGAAAAAAATAAACACACACCTATGACCATCAGCCAACTGTGATATAATGTGTGATGACGCTTCATAAACCTACTGCATACCATAATTATTTTTCAAACACAAATATCTTAATCTTCATGCCCCTATCCCCACCCACTACCCAAAAATTAGATATATGATATACTTACCTCATTCATTCATGAAGCCAAATCAGTTACAAAAACATGTATCTGTCAACAAAAATAAACACACACCTATGCACACCACACCATTCACTATCAGATATATTATAGAATCATACTCCTAAGCACATACCAACCCACAAATTGAAGTATTTTGAAAAATGTCACAAATACATGATTTTGCTTTCATGCACCATCCCCTCACACCAGCCACAACTGGAAAAATGACGAAGCTCCATGCTCCTTGGAACCCCCATAGCTTGGAAGTATGTTAAAATTATAGATAATGAAAACATATTAAATATGAAAATATCCACAAACATATGCACCACCCACCACCCCATGACTGGATGCAACAGTCTGACTTTCTCAATGCATGTAAATTTGATAGAACTTATGTCTAAATTTTAGATGAAAAATTTAAAATAATACAATTCACAAAACATCTGAAATTTTTTTAATTGAATCAATAAATGTACTCAAGTTTATGATATAGGAAATCAATGAAAAAATACAACAAGAACAAAAATGGAACTCCTCCAGTACTGTTCATTCTAGAACCACATCCACAAATACAGTAATATTAAGTTCAGTAATATGTATTATTTGTCTTTATTCTAAAAACAACACAAGATCTTCTATGTAGTTTCGGGTACTTAGAAGGTGGTAGGAAAGTACTGTAATACCATAAAACCACATATTAAAATAGTATTTCCTTCTAGGTCTTTCAAAAAACCAAAAAATGTGTTGAATGCTGATATATGACAGATTTTTATATTACACAAATTTTAAATGATTTTAGGTACTGACTCCTAATTTAGCATCTATGGGGAAGAGTGGCAACTCTCCCATAATGAGATCTTTCAGATAGACCTCCCTAACATGGAAAAAGCCATCACTAAAATTAATGTATTATCACTATTCAATCAATAATTGCACAATGTAGAATTGTTATTGCTATAGATCTAAGCTATCTGTACCTTAAACAATGACAGTTAGTGTCAAGACAGCTGAGTACAAGCCATTTAATTAGTGGCTTCCACTGATACCATCACCTCACCATGGTGCCCAATACAACCATACCAACCATTTCCAGCCAAACCAAGTACATGGTATGTTGGATATGGTCTTTGCACATTTGTATTGGATGTCAAAGACAATTATTGCAATGATGATGAAGTTGTTTCCAATGTGTTGAATAATTTATGGCTGTTATGGCAGCAGTATTAATAATACCATTGTTTGTTTCATAAAACAGTAATTTTGTAAAATGACCAAAAAGTCATTGTTTTACTAATTATTATGGTAGGAGTTGGTCATGTTAACATTGATACTCCTAGGTATGGTAAGTGAAGGTAGGGAAGGTGAGAATTGTAACCCCCATTACATCTAGTAGTACCTACTTTCAAGGTACTTCATTTTGACAAGTAAAAAATATGGTAAGATCCTTGTTGATTGATGGATATATAATAGTAATCATACCTTACCTAATATGAACCATAAAACCAACAAAGCAAAATGCATGTTTTGAGTACTAGTGACAAATAGGGTATTTGGTATAAAAATTGTATTTTTTTGCTGTTTTCAATTGTGCAATAAAAGCCAGTGACTGGGTACATGGTAAAAGGTCATAGATTAAAATGTTCTATTGCCTAATGATGTGACAGCATGGCACTGCTACTGAACACAAAATGCTTTTTTATGATTTGCTAGATTTTTGATGTCCAATCATCTCCCACTCACCATCACAGGAAGGAAGTGATGTTTTACTCATGCAGGCACTCTACTTGATTGGGATATAAACAATGACTAGATTCTATATAGGAGTTAATATAAGCTCTACGGTCTCACCATTTTTGAATCCTTTTGTCATCTTTCATTAAAACCAAATAAAGGAATTAATATCACAATTGGTAATATCTTACTGACTTACTGCCCTTTTGTCATCAAAACTACTCAAAGAATGAAGGAATTGCTATTACTGATAAGAGCATACTATCTCACCCTCCTTTTCTTATCTTGACAACATCATAATCTATTGAGGAACTCAAACTTTCTTGAACACCAGCTTTGAAAGGTCTATCATACCTCACAAGCAGTTATAGCTAAAAATAATTTGCTTGTGGTGAAAAAATATTACTGGGATTTCAGCCTCTTTTCTGGATTTTGCACATTTGTGGTGCCATGGCTCATATAATAGATGACTGAAGAAAGGTAGGTACTATAATGCCTATTGTAGTAGGTAGGTAGGTAGGTAGGTAGGCATAATATGATGGGAGTAGTGTAGAGGTACAACAAATAATAACAACACTCCTAACAATAATAATTTTATTATGGGTGATTCAATGGTAAATACTTGGGCACAGTAGGTAAGTGAATACAGTACATACATCAACATTCAAACTGCCATACAAGAGTTAAAAATCAAGAAATCCAAATATTAAAAAAAATAAAAAATGACACCAACATTAGTAGTTTGAATTTCAGCTGTCAGTAGAATACTATTGCAAATATTCCTCAGAACCAGCTGAGAAAAGAACTGAGATTGATCCTAAAATATATTTTCATCCCTGTCACCCACAGCAATGCCCCCCAACTGCCTGACAGCTTCCACCACTACAATAGAACTCATCTCTTACTTTCTCAGCCCCCTCTGAAAAATTTTACCAGCCATTTAAGAAATGGCTACATGGTTTGTTCCATATTTTTTTATTTTTTTGTATTGACAATTGAATTTTGTATAGCATCCATAGGTACCAACATAAATTAATTACTACATACATGTATCATAATGCTACAAAATTAGTAGGTAGCTACCTACCAAGGAAGTTAGGTAGATCATGTGTAGCTGCTCCTAGAGTTAAGTATATATATATCTATGAAGAGGTATCAGTATCAGTGGGTATTGCCAATTCTCAAAATAATATTCTATTTAAATATATTTTTTGGGGAAAAATCAAAATGACTGTTATTGTTTTAATAGTCAATAAGCAAGTGGGGCCTGTTATTTTTAAAATTAAATTAATATTATCCAATATATTTGTTTTAAGCGATAGTCAAAAAGGACTCTCCAAAATATTGGAAATTAAAAATTTAAATTTTTAACGCGCATGCAGGACATTTGGCAATACATTATCCTGTTGTGCGATATTGCCCACAATTTGTGATATTCATCCACATGTGTGATCGGTAATATTGCCCTCACAATTTTACTCTTTCGTGTGAACTTTTGACTCTCTTTGAGTGCCACTTTGTTTGATTGTTTTGCACAACTTGCCCACAAAGCTCCACAAAGGCTGCTGAAACAAGAGATCCGCTGCCCCGCCATGCCAGTGCCTTGCATTCCATCAGATTCCATCATCATCATGTTGTGAATCTCATGATGTGAATGCAGTTCTGTGAATTCGGTCAGATTCGGCGAAAAAAAATTAAAAAGATGGAGATGGAGTCTTGTCAAACAGTCAATTTGGTGTCTCAATCAGGTCTCAATCTGTCTCGACCAGTCTCAAGCTCTCTGATCATAACAGAGATGATGTTGTAACGGCTTCTTTTGGTCGACAAAATTGTGTGGAAAATCATTAGTGAGAATCAGTGCCCTTGCGCTTACTTATGTGAGTTGACATTGTTAACATTGTGGACATCGTTGGAAGAGGTTCGAAGCAACAATTGGATCTAATTGGATGCAAAGAGCAAAGAGACAAAGACGTGGCTGGCAGGCTGCAAGGAAGCGACCAATAGCCACAACCTGCCACAACAGGCCACAACAGGCCACAACGAGGCCACAACGTCGTGTTGACTTGCGGTGCAGCCTAATAGAGCCTAATCCTCGCCTAATCGTACTCAGTCAAGGTTAGTCCAACGAAAGCCAACGAGAATTCTGTTGGATTCCGTGAGATTACCTAGGTGAGATTCTGTTGGTGGTTATGGTATACTATAATATTATGGCACCATACCATTTTTTTTCTGACAAACACTGTTTCTCAGCACTTTCCAATTGCCACCGCCGCTGTCGTCAATGTCACAGATTCTCACTCGGCGGTAATTGGTAATCACTGGTGGTTGACCGACTACAATACCATACCTACTAGACTGGTGACTGGTGATTATTTTTTACAGCTTTGGCTGCGACCCTATTGTATTGTACTTACGACCATGCAACAGCATGCGACGACGTTTATCGTGTGACGCCATTGAAAATTACTCACGAAGCCCAGATAGGTAGACAGCACAAAGCCAGCACAAAACGAAGAAATAATAATAATCAGAAACCCCTGCAGGCAGGACGGATTTATTCTTTATTAATGTTCCTATGGTACTACCAACTTCCCTCCGATCTCAAGTTTCAAGTTTGCGTGATGCAGATAAGTACAATACCTAGAGATTGGTGCTTTGATTTATAATTTTCAATACTCCATCATAGAAGAAGAAGCAGAAAAAGGCATACCTGCAAGTAAGCTCCAAGCTCCAATGATGGAGAAGAAACCATTCAGCAACCGGCGGGTTCGACCCATGCCAGCACCATCAGCACCATCAGCACCACCATCATCGGCATCGACACAATCGACACAATCGAGGCCTCTTTCTTGCAAGCGCCATTCGGCAGATGTCACCTCCAGCACATCCAACACATTCCACATGTCCAGGCAATCGCTTCGAGACGAAGTGAGGCAATCGATGCCATCAGTGCGATCGAGACCAATGGCACGCAAGCGTCATTCGGCATTCGTCACGTCAAGCGCATCAGGTAACCCAAGCAACTCAAGCAACTTAAGCAACTCACACAGCATAGATTATCGAAGCAGCTCCAATGACAAATTTGGAAACAGCATGCCATCCATTCGAGAAGAGACGCTTCACTCCATGAAGATGCGGGGCAGAGACGACATCCACTCCAATTATTCGAGCTATTCGAATTATTCTACGTATTCCGGCTATTCCGGTCATTCCAACTCCACGGCCACCACTGCTACCACAGCTACCATGACCTCCTCCGAAGCATCCGCTGGCAGTTTCGGCAATGCGAGCAGCATGAGCAACACGAGCAGTGTCACCCGCCGAGCGAGCAATAGCACCCGAGATCAGCGATATCAAATGTTTGAACGACTTCAACGAGAAAGACAACCCAGACAGGAGAATCAGGGGAATCAGGAGAATCATTCGTCCTCGCCACCATCCTCCACACCAACAACTCCACCAGCTCCATCAGCCCCACCAGCACCACCCGCAAATCTAACCTGCCCACTCACCAAACAACTGATGAAACATCCCGTCATCGATTCGGAGGGGAACACCTACGAACGAGAGGCGATCATGCGTTGGATTGTGGTGCATTCGCTAAAGTCCAAGTGTGGAAAGTGTGTTCATGGCAATAATGCCAATAATGCCAATGATGTCAATGATGTCAATGCGAAACATGGAGTGGATAACAGGGGTACATTGGATGGAGTGGATGGAGTGAAGGGAGCAGATGGGAGAGGTAAGGTGGATAAGGTAGATAAAGTGGATGGAGCTAATGGAGTGGATGACATGAGTGCCCCCAGTCCAATCACGGGCCATACCATTCACATGAAGGAATTGTTGAGCGACAGAGTGGTCAAGCGGGCGATCGAAACGTACGAACGACAAACTAGACAAACACGACAAATGAAGGAAGAGAGGAAGAAGATCATTTTGGGGTCGTCTTCTGGACAGTCAAAGGAGGAAAGTTATGGGAATGACAGGAATGACACACGACGATCAAAGCAGCCATACAAAGTCACCATCCATCTTCATAATCTTCAACGACCAAAGAGCAAGCACAAGGAGACAAAGATTCCTTGTCCACCGGAGGATTCGGACGCATCCGCGCAGGATGCGAATGGCACGAATGATACGAAGGACCAGAATGAGTGGAATGAGTTGAATGACCTGAATGAGTCGTTTTCCAGAAGTTGCTTGTCTTCCTCGCAGCCATTGGACGTTTCCTATCGATCGCAGCAATCCCATCATTCACACATTTCGCATCGTTCTCATCAGTCTCATCAGTCACATCAGTCTAATCAGTCACATCAATCTCATTATTCCTCTTCTTCACATTCATTGAATCATCCTTCCTCGAGTCATCCTTCAGCCAATCGTTCATCAATGCCTAGACCTCCACCCCGAAAACAAAAGGATGCCTGTGAAAAATACTATTCCAATCATCACAATCATCACAATCCTCCATATCCAGCATATCGAATGCATGAGTCAAAGGAAAGATATGAACCACATAATAGGACTGATGAGCACGATGGGCACGATGACTCCGGAACGAGTATGAACAGCAAGCACAGCAAGCAGAGTCGCACTACCACCAGCAGTACTGGAAGTAGCACTGCTTACAGCAACAGTTATAAGGGCAGTTATAGTGACAGTCCTAATGGCAGTTTTGGCAAGAGTCACAGTGTTGGCAGTGGTGGCAGTGGTAGAAGTGGTGTGAGTGGTGTAAGTGGTGGCAGTGGTGTGAGTGGTGGCAGTGGTGGCAGCGGTGGCAGTTACAGCAGAAGCAGCAGTGGCTATAGCAGAGCCAGCAGCAGAGGAAGCCGAGGCAGCCATTGCAGTAGAGGGAGTCATGGCAGTAGAGGGAGCAATGGTGGTTTCAGCAGGGGCAGCAGTCATGGCAGCAGTCATGGTAGCAGAGGGAGCAACGGCAACTATTGTCGGGGGGATAGTTACAGCAGAGGAGGTAGCCACAGCAGCTGCAGCGACAGCAGAGGAAGCAGAGAGAGCAGAGGAAGCAGGGGAAGTGGGCAAAGCTGGGAAAGCAACAGTAACCACGGCAGGATCCGCAGAGGCAACAGCCATGGCAGTCACTGCAGTCACGGCAGCCATGGGAGTGACAACAACAATAGCCGAAGAAGACGAAGCGTCGATCCATCTCCATCGCCAGCTCCTTGGAATGCAAGACGAATGTCGGCACCACAACATCCAACAATGCCATCCAAGCAAACAGTGCCAGCGATGCCGACGAATGGCATTCTTCGCAATAAGAGATATCAGCCACCGCCTCCTCCAAGACCATTCCATACCTCAAACCAAAACTCAAACCAAAACTCAAACCATCACTGGAGTCAAACGGAATGCCACAATGGATGGGTGGCTCCATTGGGCGTACACAAGGTAATTTGTCCCTATCCAGGATTGAGAGTTACTATGGAGGTGGACTCCCGTTCCGAATCCGTGAAACGAAGGTCGAAATTGGAGGAAGACGACGAAGTGAATGAGTGGATCCTCCCTCCTGGATCGTACATCGAAGTGATTGAAACACAAGTAGAGGAGGTGGATGGAGAATTTGGAACCATTGGAGAAATGGGAGGCGGTGGGGTTGTTCGTGGTCGTATTGTATGGGAGGAAGAAGGGTTCGATGACGACGAGGCACACGATGGCCGCGATGGCCGTGATGGACACGATGAACACCAGGACGATGCGGAAGATTTGAATGTTTCTCTGGCAATCCTGAATGAATACGGGACGAAGAAGAAGAAGAAGAAGAAGAAGAAGAGCGGAAGTAAATTTCCATTTCGGTTGCCGCGGAAGAAGAAGTCATCGGAGGATAAGGTGGATGAAGAATCGGACTCACCTTGTGTTATGAAATACACTGGATGGGTGAATCTCCAGAGAGCCAATGTGGTAGATGTGGTAGATGCGGCAGATGCAGCCGATGCAACCCACGCCCGTGTGCCAACTACCGACCCCGTTCCATTGGGAGTCTACAAAATTGCATTTGATGGAGGATTGCCCCTCCGCGAAACAATGGAACGAGATTCGGTGCTGCTCCACAGACTCCCTCATGGAAGCTGCGTCGAAGTGGTGGAGACCAAGGTGGTTGGAGATCGGGTTCGTGCTCGATGCTTCGTCTCACCTCAAGCGTTGGACAGTCATCAAGGCAGGGATATGTTGGATGAAATCTCCCCAGAAGAAGGCGATGGACACAATGCCCTCAATGCCTACAATGCCTACAATGCCTACAATGCCATCCAAGCAAGCGATGACAAACTAGAAAGTGGCTGGATCAGCCTCCTCAACGCCAAGGCCGGTCTCAGTGGCCCCACCAGCGCCACGCCCGTCCCACTTGGAGCCTATGTTGTAGTTTCCAATGTCGGATGCACAGTCACCGAAGGAGTGAGTTTGGACTCCGCCATCAAGGAGAGGCTCTTGTCTCAAACATGCATCGAGATTGTCGCCACGAGAATGGAAGAGGGTGCCGTGCGTGGATTATTGGCGGATGGAGGATACATCACCTTATTTGAATCTACCCAAGTCAATTCCAAGTTGTGCAATACTGTCATTCATGCCATGCCAGTCTCCCTGGGAACCTACAAATGCCTCATTCCAAATACACTCACCGCCGAAGCGTCCAGTGACAGTCCCGTGGTCATGAAATTGGAAGACACGGCTCTGGTGAAAATCGTCGAGACTCAAGTCGAAGCAGGACGAGTTCGGGGTCGTGCTCAAACGATGGGGTATGGGTGTGTGTCGGAGAAGGTATCGGGATGGATTCATCTTTTGGAGCCTGGGTGTCAGTGGGCCAAGGTTATTTGTCCTCAGAGCAATAACACGTTTGTACAAAAGAAGAGCGCCAAGAAAAAGTCGAGAAAGATCGAATTTGTAGCTGGTTTTGTGGAGGAGAGAAAATAATTGTGGACTTATAATGAATTATTAGTGTGATTGTAAATTATTTTTGCCACAATTTCATTGTTCCTTTATTGTTTACATTGCCAAAGGGCAACTTCGGACGTGTGCAGGCAACATTGAGTATAGTGCTTGCGAGTAACTCGGTGATATAATGATTTGGTTTGAAAAATTAAAACAATAACATTATTTAGGTGGTTACACCTCTATTCAGAAATAACCGGAATCAAGGGCAAATACAAAACACGAGATCCCAAGCAACACAATTGCGAGGTGGTCATACAAAGTAATCAACATAGTCCTCGCATTTTTCCATGCGTTCGAATAAATGGTCAGTGTCGTAATCACCACAACGTTTTTCCATCAAATTATAGACCTCTCCACCACAAACTTCGTATGCAACCTTGGTACATATCTCTGGCCATCTTGCCTTACACCCATTATTTTCTTGGTTACGACATTCCATGACAAATTCGCAGTCTTCGTTTACAATGAAATCCGCAGCCGTTTCTCCTAATCCCGCGCAATACTTCGGGTCCATGCACTCTTCCTCGATATCCTCAACAAAGGATTCGACGCCATCCCTTGCACCTTGCGCGAAGGCCATTTCTTTGAAGTTGTCATCCGGGTCTGCTGCAAACAAGCCGTCAATCAGTTGATCGTTTGCATCATCTCTGAAATCAAATGCGTCATAACAATCGTAGTCTGAGTCCCACGTAGCCTTGGCTTTCTTCTTTCCTGCTTCTTTTCCATCGGTGTAATGACTTCCAAGAATTTTATAGTTGACACCATTCCGAGAATGAGGGCTGAAAGGACGAATTTCGCCATTTTGTTTTGTTTTCTCTTTGAAAGTTCTCTTGTTGTTTGTATGCTATTTTGAAGTATTTTCTTTTTATGAACAAAAGAAATGTCTTTTTTGTTATACCAAGGACAAAGAAAAATAACCGCTAGCTAGAGAGAGTGACGATTAGACAGGTATGCCACTTAGCTGCATCATTATCTGATTGTGTGTGTAGCTTACGCGATCATGAACAAGAATAACTCCGAGTTTCGGACCAAGAAACGTACAAGAGCATGATCAGCAATGGTGCCCAGTAAAAGGCTCCCAGATCGCAAACTTTGCACCTCTAAAAATCCAAGAGCGCTGGCAAGACCTAAATAAGTTCTTGGACAGGATATAAAAGAATCATCCAGTCTTCGACAGCAACTAGTTTGACACGCAACCAATTCTCAATCCGGAGAGCACAAGAACAAACATCTATTTGATAAAAAAAGAAGTGGCCATGACCCCATTGGAAACTGATTGTCGCAGAGAAAGAAACCTGTCGAAACCTTCAGTGGCAAATAATTCTTATCTAGAGACAAGTCCAAGAGCACCAGCAACAATTAATTCAAACTTACGACGGGTTCTCAATTGACAAGGCAAAGAACAATTCATCTACAGTGGACAGAAGATTATTCTTTGTCCTCAGAGAGATAAACTTTACAGAATGTCTTGCACAAAATGAAACAATGACGAAAAGTCATGAAAAATGAATTTTTGGTTTTGGTGATTGAACTGGTAAGAAGCAATTGCCGACAAAATTTTTTTTAATTTCGAATAATTTTTCTATTTCGTCCACGATCAGACAGCAAAAACAGACAGAGAACGGGATACAAATCAATCAAATCTCATTAACCTCTGTGGAAAACTACACAAACTTCAAAGCGATGTTTTCATATTCATGTAGTCATGTCGTTCACTTGATCTTCACACTCGTCTTGCTTATCTACCACATCTTGGAGATCAAAGCCATAAATGCAATGATCGTTCATTAAATCGTAAATTTGTCCTTCACATTGTCCGTAGGCTGCAGTGCGACAGAGCTTTGGCCAGTCTGGGCTTTTTCCACCGCCGCCACCACCGTCGCCACCATAGAACCAATTATATGGGCATTCGTCGAAAACAATAATCTCTGCTGCTGTTTCACCCAGTCCAGCACAGTAATTAGGGTCCATGCACTCTTCTTGCTTCTGCTCGATAAAAGCTTGGACACCTGCTCTAGCACCTTTTTTGAATGCCTTTTCTTTCCAATTATCCCAAGGGTGTTCTGCAAACTCTCCATCAATTAACTCAGCTTCAGCATCATCTCCAAATTGAAACACGCCGTAACAATCATAGCCATAATCCCATAGTGCCTCTGCTTGATCCTTTCCTTCTTCAATGCCATCAGAGAAAGGACTCGCGAGAGCTTTGCTCGTGATAGCCCCAAGAACTACTATTGAAAGGATGAGGTTCATCGTTGTTGTCTCTCAGTCAATTTTAGAAAGGGTGTATAGATGTGTTGTCTTTTGGATTCATTTTTTCAGAAATAGGTTTCTCTTTTTATGGGCAGTTCCGTGCCATACGAGACCAAGAGTAAATTCACGATCATCACCAGTACTGCTGACTATGTCATTTTGTCCAGATACATCTTTTGGAATATAGATGTGATCAACTGTGTGACCAAGACCAAGAATACAACCATTTCGTTTCGAGTTGCTATGAATGAGCAAATGTGGAAGCGCAAAAGATTTTGTGACTCAAAACAAGGTCGAGGCGTCAGCTTAATTGTAAAAAGAGTCCCCAAGATTTTTGCTTTGTTGTTCTTGGAGGAGTGGGATTGTGTGCCATACAAAATCTCAGCGGAAGGGCTCAGATGTGTGAGTGGTAGCTGCTGTTGTCAAGTCTTTGTGTGTGACTTTTTACTGGTTGAGCTGG
>JALLOT010003144.1:0-11666 GCA_036939595.1 Thalassiosira livingstoniorum | reverse complement strand
AGCATGATAGAAAGCAACCAAGGTACAATCCTCTCAACAAGGGGAACACAAAAAATGCCTTTGGATATAATTATTTGTCAAAATTTTCATCCTATTGTTGATTGACAACTACAACTAGGTTAACCATTTGGATCAACTCAATGCATATTACAGAGCAAAGATTTGTGTTGTCAGGTGGTGGATGGTACTCCTTTTCCATTGTTTAGTGTTACAGCATTTTTTTTGTATTCTCAAAATTAGTGAGAAGTTGAAGAAACACAAAAGGTTCTTGATTATGTGGATTGAGGCTTTTACTGGATGTGTAGATTCAGAGAACTCTAACTGTGGTACAAGGAGAAAGGTTGGGGTCACTCTGATAAACAGGGTATTCTCAGTGATGGTCTATGTGATAAATGCTAGTAGTTACATTTTTTGAGATTTTTTAAATATGAAAAGTAGAATTCATAGATACTATCTATTCTACACATTTCTATGAAATATATCTACTTTAAAAATACATATCAAATTGCAAAAAAATGTTAGTACTCTAGTTGTAGTGTGATTATGGTTGTGCAATATGTTAGCCACACTACTCCTAAGCTCCCAGATCATAGGTTTGAGGAAGCTAAGGAGGACCACATTCTGTGGTGGTCACCACAAATCAGGTTTGTTGCTGCTATTTTTCCTCCCTCTGTACCTGAGCTCATTTTGATCTATACCATAGTAAACTAGTTCCTAAACCCCTCTTCAAATTTTTATTAGACTTTTTTATTTCTTGCATGAATTTACATTGTACTACTGCATATTGTGATAATACTAGACATCTTACCCAAAACATAATTCAAAGATCTTTTACTACTATGTATGAATTAACATATTTCCTTTTGGTTTGATGTTTCATTAAGCATAAGCATCACATGCATTTTATGCAAACCCAAACTTTCCCTTTTCACTAACAACTAATAGCAAAAAATCATCTTATAAGCCATGTGATAGATCTCAAGATTCAGAGAACCAAGTCATAACACATTCTTTAGTCTTTTGGCACCAGTACTTGGAAAATTTTGTAAACACAAGCTTTTTGCATCAGTATTGACACTTTTCACCTTTGGATTAATCTTAATATATTAATCTGATCAAATAACTAACAAGCTGTATGCTCTTTTCAAGAGCAGCAACTCCCAGTCCCAGTCATGAGTCACTTTAGTGTTGTTGGGTGGAATTCTGATAAGAATTATTAAACTGAGTTATCCTTAAGTTGCAAGCAACTAAAATGTTCTTAACCTTGAATATTCTGGCAATGTGACATTTTTCTGCAAGTTTTAACTTTTTATTGTCAGGAATTGCCAAATTACTATTCTTTTATGAAGGAACACTTTTGTAAAGAGTGCTTCAGAAGCCAGTCAAAATTTCAAAAAAATATTCAGGCCCATTTTCTGATTTCCCAGCATTTTCATAAGTTCAAGATGGGCTTTCTATTTGTTGTTACTCTCCCCTCACCCTATGGTTTGGTTGTATTGCTTTTGATTGGCCTATCTCTGTGGCAAATAAAATGATCTATATTCAGCATTTCATTTTTGTCTTATCATGGGATGAAAATATTTCTTCACATGGGTCTGAATGTCCCTCTAAAACTAAAAAGAAGATGTAATTTTATGTTTAGTTTATTTTGTTTTCAGTGTTTTATTAATTTCTCAATAAAGGTTATGCCATTTCACAGGTCTTTCAAAGAAAATTGGGGTGGAAGCACTTTGTTTGTTGTTTAGGTGATCTGCTACTAACAATTTTATTCCTCAAGATTAATATTTGATCCTGAAATGATATTCATTTTTGAATTTCTGGGCACTTTGTGACAATGAGCAAAGAGGTATGTTGTCAATCTCAAAAACACAGATCTTATTCAGTTATGAGCTCATTCTCCTTGTTATACACTTTCATTTGAAAGATATGAAATTATCTTGACCTGTTTTAGGTAAACAGTCAATGATACATTTATGTCATTAAGAGTCACATGGCCAATGCCTTCATTGTCATTGATAATTTGTAAGCAATGCAATGAATTCTCTGATTGAGTAAAAGTCAAAATAATCTCACTCCCTCCAAATATGGTTGTGTCAAAAAATGACAAAGATTATGACAATAATGCACAACATGGAAGAGTTTCAAAATTGTACGACATCAAGGACATTATTTTAACCCATTCCTCTTGTTCAATTTGCTTCAGTTACTACTATAAGAAGTCTTAAACCTTTGTGCTCAATATCAACAATCAACAAAACAGGAATATGGCCAACAGCAATTTATTAGTCCACTGATGTGAAAAATAAATGATTAAGTATTCGTGTCTGTGGCAATTTATCTTGTATTTCACAGAGCAATTCATATTTTAAAGAAAGCTTATTTTCACAGAACAAGCACTTTGGAATACAAGAAAAATGTCCTAGAATGGTTATTATTTGATTTTGTTAATAAAAATAACAACTTATCTGTTTGTGTCAGAGTGAAAAAAGTAAAAGCCACTGAAAATCAAACCATGATGCTTGTGATACAAACCCTGAGAGGGATCAGAACATTAGGAGCAGAATGACAACAAAATATCTATTGATGATGATGATGGATCATCAGTAAGCAGAAAGCCTTATCTATCACCACTATGGTAACATTCTTGTTGATGAAAACTGAGAGCCTATCCATCCAACAGTATCACTACTTATGAAAATACAGCAAAGATCATGATAAATGATATCTCATGATAATCCAAATGTTAATGCCAGAAGTGAACCACCTCAAGCTGAAGTTTCAGATGATGAATGGACCAGTAATTTGATGATCTACAAAATATGCTCCTTGTCATCTCCAATCAGATGAGCCTCTTCTTCTGAATTTTACTTGACAGGAAGAGATTTATCAAAATACTAGTAAGACTTCCCATTGATTGGTCATTGATGTTGTGGGAAGTTAGATTTTGCTCTCAACCTGAAAATTGACTGGATCTGCTTGTCAAGTTTATGACATGGTATCATTCATTGTCAATGCTTGCACAAGTGCTTGCATAATAATATTAAATAATCATTTACACTTTAAATTGACTCATAGTTGACTGCTATCAATTCAGTAATGAGGGAATTCTTTTGAGAAACATGTTATTCCATAGGAAACTTTTGAAATAAAACAATTTTGATGATAATTTCTAACGAAAAATAGGCATATATGATACTTACACTTGAACATAAATACTATAAATTTACACTCCAAATCAATTCATGATGGACTACTATGAATTCAGTTTTTGGGTATTGAGGGACTTCTTTTGAGGAAAATTTTATTCCATAGGAAACTTTTGGACAACAAAGATTTTGATGATGATTTCTAAGGAGAAATAGGTATACATGATGCTCTCACTTGCAGGTAAATTTAAATTATAACACATTTGTTTGTGAGTACAAATTGGCAATCCAAAAGTCAGTGCCAAAGCAATGTTTCATTGCCTATGAATTGAAATAAATTTTGTAAAGACAAGCTGCTTGCATCACTATTTACTTTTTTTTCTATTTGATGGATCTTAAAATATTAATCTGATCCAATAACCAATAAGCTGTATGTTCTTTTCCATAGCAGCAACTCTCAGTAATGAGTCACTTTAGTATTTGGTGGAACTAAGATAGCAGGAGAACTGAGTTCTCCTTAAATTGCATATGGTACCACCTAAAAATTTCCCTAACCTTGAATATTTCAATGGTGTGACATTTTTCTTGAAAATTTTATTTTTATTGCTAGAAATTGCCTCAAATCCATCTATTTTGTTCAATCTGACAAAAATATCATTGTTACTAAAATATTCTAGTTTTTCTATTGGAAAATAACAACATGCACCAATGACTCCATTTTCTTGTTCTGACCCCTTTTTTGTCTACAGATCCTTTGTTTCAAAAATGAGCCTTGAAATGCCCTTTTTGGCAGCTTTCTTAGATATTTACATAATATCTGATATTGACCTGATGACATGTAAGGAACCCTTCAAACTATTCAAAAATCTTAAGCTTGTAATAAACTGTTTTTAAATACAAATAAGGTACTGTAATTACATAGAGAACATAACAACTAGATTCATGAATTGTCTATCAATTTTCATTTTGGTAATTGTGGAATATTACATTTTTTTGTTAGTATTAGTATGCAAAGTATGACAATATCTAGGTATAATCATAAGCTACATTTAGATTTTTGTACTGGTATAGTGTATGTACAAGTTACATACCTTGTATCCATTTCTTGTTGATCTCATTAAAAGATGCCTTGGTTGTGGTTGTGGTGTCCACATCTGGAAAATGCCACATACCAGGAAAGACTCATTAGTATACCATCGGGGCCAAATTTACTCCAGTCACACAGTACCACTTTATCCTTTTGAAATAGTTTGAATCAATCTATTAGACATGATACTTTGTCCCCTTGAATATAGTAGGTAATTTCAATCTTGTAGGAGCAGCTTGTAACTTGTCACCCATGTTATTGGTCCAACAATGAGACAAGAAGTACTTAGGCTTAGACTTTAATTTGTCATGACCTTTGTGCTAGTTTGAATTTTTAATGTTGATCAGCTAGATCATTGTTAGACAGATCAACCATGGTTGCTCGGTCCCTGCTGAACCTTGCCTAAGTGTAGTGGATAATGTCCTTATAATAGATGTCTTAGAAGCTAGAATACTTCATATATTTGAAATTTCATTTTACAAACTATTCAAACAATGTTGTAACTAATAAACAATGGGTTACCCCAGCCAAAATAGAGGGATAATTTTTTCTATCAAATGAGCTCAAACTTTTGAATACTGTGATTAGTTGGGTATGGGTCCTGTGATAGCAATGTGTTAATTATTCATTGACATTCTTTAACAAGATTTTGGGTGGCATTGTAGTGTAGTGTCGAGAATAACCAAAACTAAATGAGTGTGACTGCTGTTAGTGGCTAAACTTTGATTGTAATATTGTCAAAGAGATTACTTACAACTGTTTAACCTGTAACTTGTACATAAATTTACAACTAAATATTGTAACTGATTATGAGATTAGTGCTACATTATAGAGATAAGCAAATGTACAAATTTGCAGGTGAAAATGTGAGAAAGTGCCTAGTGCACACTCACAAACCTCAGCACCTTGTCTGCCCTTTGTTCCATGAATGATGGATGGCCTACTGACTGAGTACTAGTGCCCTGTTTATACAGGAGCATGAGAAGTGGGGCTGATAATAGGTAGCTCCTAAATAGACCTTCCAACACATCACTTATTGCAAGGTAACTTCTGTCAAGATCATCCTTGTGAGCTTATAATTTTTTACTGGTCTCCAAAAATTCCAATATCAAAAGTAAGAAAAACATTTGTAACATACCTCCAAACTGTTTATAATCAACCATTGTTGAGCTCCTCAGCTTTGTGATGTTGACATGAAGTTGATGAACTTGATGGCAACTGATTGTTGATGTGCTGAATGATCTTGTGGCATCAATATTAACTCATGAACTTCAAGCCATGTTAGCACTGTTTCTTTTGCAAAAGCAGCTGTAGGTGTGGCTTTATAGTTGTACCAGACTTCTAGCTGCCAAGGTTCACAAGTCAGGGTTGTCTCCCACAGTAGCAGCCTCAGCAAACAAGGCAATTCCCATTTAGCAAGTGTGCTGTCTGGATCTTGATTGTTGATCCATTCAAGGTTGTGAATGTTTTTGTCCCCCATCCAGTGGGGCCTGCTCTTGACTGTTCGCAGAGGGGAGGATTCAGAGTTGTTGTCAGACACCATGGTCAGGTACTTCCCGTTCTGAGGCTTCAAACTTTGTGGTATGCTGTTACATATTGTAGGTGTACCCCACTGCCCTACTGATGGTAGAAATAATGAGCAACTTTAATTGGCTTGTGCAAGTAAATATATACACATCTAAAGTAGTTAAATGGGTTTGGCATGACATGTGATGCATGAGGTGTGATTGGCCTGCAAAAGGAATTTGGTGTCTACTTCTTCAGAAAAAAAGCCACCGGGCTCCTTCTTCAGAAAAAGGAGCTACTGGCTGCTCCTTTTTTTAAGAAAAGACATCAAGGGCTCTTTTACTAGTCCTGGCTCCTTTTCTGCTCAGCTTCATTCACTGGTCCTGGTAAAACAGATGCAATTAATTTACAAAATTTGATATGGTTCAAATCCTTTTGTTGGATCATTTGCAGTTTTTGGGTGATCACAAACTCATGATATTACACTAAAAAATTTTCCATATGGGTACATATCTTTTGAGGGAAAATGCATCTCCTTTACCTTCACTAGAACAAGGGGAGAATGATAGTGAAAACGGGATTGAAAAAAAAAATCCCTAGAGAAAAATCCAAACTGGAGATTTCTCAGATTTTTTTAACGATGCCAATAGATTCATTAAAGCCATCAAAGACAGTGGCATGAGGGCCACTTAACATGAGCTAAAAGCAAGAACAATTTTCTCTTTTTTGACATAATGATTCTACTCAAAGGGCTGTCCCTCTGTCGATACAAATGAATTCTTTTGTTCAGAATGTATTATCATCTGTTCATTTGTTATGCGAAAGGAAAAAAAACATCCACTGCCATGAATGAGATACGCAGAACCACTGTAACCATCACCATCAAAATTCAATTCACTGTAGGCGGAAAGCACATCACCGCCTTATGATGTTGGGTCTACAAGCATAAGTAGGTAGGTGTACATAGCAGAAAATACTCCTACTCAGAAACTGGTCTCATCAAAAAATAATTGTTCATAGAAACTGCTCTAGAGTAGAAAAAAGATAAAGGTAAAAATCGTTCTTTCCTTCATATCATGGCTGTTTGGTAACAAGTTTCGATTTTAGCTTCACAGCTGGCAGATTTTCTACACGCATTTCATACATCAAATTAACAAAATATTTCACACATACAATCTAAAGTCCGAAACATACTATCATCATTTCAAATCGAAGCCAAAATTTTGGATTATGTCATCATCTCGACCTCATCAAAACAGCAATTTATCCATCAAATGCACCGCTGGCGTTCTCAGGGGCAATCTGGGTGTCTGTATTCAATAAGCCCCGCAAACTTTTTGTCAGGGAACAGCGTTACACCGTTAGCGTACTGCATGCCTGAATAGATTGTGAAGTCATCGGTCTCGAACGGAGTAAATTCTGGAACATCGGGAATTTGTTTCAGGGCCTGATTATTCACACGGAAACTAAAGGATTGAAGAACACCAGCTTTCACTTCAACAGGTGTCATTCCAGTAAAGGGGGCAAAGTCGCCGGTGTATTGGAGCTCCGTGTCGAGCAGAGTAGTCCATGCAGTAAAGTCAGGGAAAGTTTCAGTGTAGTTCCCAGCATACGTGCGAACTGTGATATCGTAAGGATTCTGGAGTGCATCTAACAAATGTTGACTGAATTGGTCAATGACGATATCCTTTTTCGCCTTGATTGCAAATACAAACCCGAGTTGGGGAGAACTGCCACTTAGATCAGATGTGTAAGTTCCATTTGCTACTGGGCAAGTCACGGTGGGGGAGGGGGTTGGAGCTGGTGTGGGAGCTGTTGTGGGAGCTGGTGTGGGCATAGCGGTTGGTTCTGTAGGTGCTGTTACAGGAGACTTTGTTGGTGGGTCAGTTGCAAGGCAATCAGAATATCGATAATCGATCATTCCTGAAAACTTGCGGTCCGGGATGAGCTCATATTTTGGGGCAAACTGCATGCCCGAGTAGATAATAAAATTGTCCTCCTCGAATGGAGTGAACTCTGGAACATCAGGAACATGCCTCATGATTTCATTGTTGAGCCGGATCTCAAAAGATTGGAGAACTCCAGCTTGTACTTCCACAGGAGTCATTCCAAAAAGTGGAGCGGCACCAGACACCCATGGGCGATCTTTTACTTCGAGCAGAGTCGTCCAATTCGTGTAGTCAGGAGTAGAAGTTTGGTGAGAGTCGGAGTAGTTCCCTGCGTATGTAAGCACTTCCACATCGTAAGGGTACTGTAGCGATGGGTACAAATGAACCCTGAATTGGTCAATGATGATATTTTCTGTTGGTTTGATAGCAAAAACATATGCACGTGCGTAGGAGCTGCCGCTGGGTTCAGATGTGTAGGTATCGTTCACTATTGGACATGCCTCTGCTGTTGGCTGGGCAGATCCTGTAGGAGAGGAGGTGGGGCTTGGGGTAGGTGAAGTAGTTGGCAAATTGGCTTTGACTGGAGAGGAGGTGGGGCTGGAAGTTGGCGCGGGAGTTGGCAACTCAGTGATCGCACAACCCTTAACCCTGTAATCGATTATTCCTGAAAACTTGCGGTCGGGATAGAGGTCATGATTTGGGACAAACTGCATGCCGGAGTAGATAATGAAATGATCCTCCTCGAATGGAGTAAACTCAGGAACATCGGGAAGATGCCTCATGATTTCATTATTGAGCCGAATCTCAAAAGATTGGAGAACTCCAGCTGGTACTTCTACAGGAGTCATCCCAAAAAGTGGAGCGGCACCAGACACCCACGGGCGATGTTCTACATCGAGCAGAGTCGTCCAACTTGTGTAGTCAGGAGCAGGAGTTTGGTGAGTGTCGGTGTAGTTCCCTGCGTATGTAGAAACTGTCACATGGTAATCGTATTGTAGCGAAGGGTACAAATGAACTCTGAATTGGTCAATGATGATATTTTCTGTTGGTTTGATAGCAAAAACATATGCACGTGCAAAGGTGCTGCCGCTGGGTTCAGATGTGTAGGTTGCATTTTCTATTGGGCATGTTTCGGTTGGGGGTGCAGACGCTGTCGGGGAGACGGATGTGACAGGAGAACTAGTAGGGAGGGATGTAGGAGAGGAGGTGGGTTTTGGGATAGGTGCAGCAGTTGGCAGCTTTGTAGGTGCGGCGGTGGGAGAAGCTGTTGGTGTTCCAGTTGGGCTCTTCGTAGGGGATGCTGTAGGCAACGGCGTGGGCTTTAAGGGAAATCAAATGATCACGTTAGTAAATCGCTATGCTTCTGCGGAAACAAGCAGCCGCATTTTCACTTACTGATTTGCTCGGCTCATTGACTGGAGACGCAGTAGGATCCGACGGAGATTCGGCGGCTTCGAATTTCTGGCATTCCCAGTTTCCACCGATGTTGTCGGAGCGTGCAATCGGACCGTCTCCCATGAACTCATCGTCGACGGTTCCATCGTCGACCAGACAATCACACTTCGTCGTGCCATCAGGGTTTTCCAAGAACTGCATGCCCCGAATGGATACGACCGTCTCGTGATAGTTCTCGCATTGTTCTTGGCATTGGTCAGCATCTGTGGCGTTGACCATGGTGACACTTTCATACTGGTATCGTTCGGAGTCAACACACACACCACCACCGACACTTGTCCACTTGCATGCTAGGCGGTAGCATACTTCGTCGGAAGAAGTATTGTCTGAGCTTTCGATTGGGCCAAATCCCTCATCGCCATCGTAAGAGCCTTCTTTCCACCCCGGGGTGGCAGGAGGAAATTCTTCAAAATCAAAGAGACACGCACACAAGGTTATGTTTGCAAGTTGACTATCGGAAATGTCAATGAAATTGAATCCACGAAGGTCATACTCGCGGAACTGGTCGCAGTTGTTTCGACAAGTCCCTTCATCTGCAATGAACTCGTTGACCACCGTAGAATATTTTTCGCCGTTAGCATCAACGCAGTTTCCGTTACCAACAAGCTCGTAGGGGCATTCATAGGGATACTCGGCTCTGTAGCACCTCAGGGGCGAGCCGGGATTGGGTTCGACGCTTGTTGCATTGACAACGGGACCAGTGCCTGGGTTCGTGAAATTGTTCCAAATGTTGCTATCATGCGGTGGCAAGAGCCCATTATCAAAGATGCAGGAACAATAGTTCGGGATGATTCCACCAGTGCTGTATTCAACACCGCGAAGGTTGGGGAACGATGCGCACTCATCTCGGCACTGGGTTAGACTGAGTGGAGGGCCAAATTGAGACAAGTACGAATAAAGTTGATTCGATGAATCTCTGCATGCATCATATCCCACTAGATGAATTGTCTGGGACGACACACGGAGCGCAGAACCCAGGACAGCGAAGAGAGCCTGTTTGAGGATCTTCATGATGGTTGATGGTCGGTTGCTGCAAAATGCTCCCAAGTATTCCAACTCCTTATTGTTGGAAGTCGAAACAAACTATTAGATTTTTCTTGGGTGCAGATACACCAAGTCGAAGTTTTATGTGCAAAAGAATTCAATCTATGGGTGATGGTGATGGGAGAAGATGTTTGACCTTGTTTGACCTGTTTTGAACTTTTGATCCAATCAATGATCAATGATCCAACTAACAATAACTACAGGTAGTAATGTACCTGGTAAATAAGTAGTATTGTAGCATACTTACTACTCCTATTACGTACTTACCTACTCACCCCGGTTCCGTCAGTACCACAGACAACGATTTACTTCGAAGGACAGACAAAAAGCAATAATTTTGTTAGCAGCTGTTAGTGCATACGTTTTTACGTATTCCTATTGTAGAAAAGTTGATATTTCCTCGGCCTGACTCAAAAAACAATCTTTTTGCTGCTGGTTTGGAATATTCCACAAAAAAAATCATATCTTCAAAACTAGCAGCTTTTTGATCACCTCTTTTGTCAAATTTTGAAAGGTCTTAAAATTAGCATTTCTCATTTTTGAAAGAACATATTGGTCATTCCTTCTATCTCTTGACTCAAAATGAGTATTATTAGTCATTAGACCTTGCAGCTGATATCTCAATATCTAGCAATGTTAGGATAAAAAGCAATGTAGAGCAATCAACGAATTGAAGGAAAAAATGAATGATCTATTTGACATAACTGAGGGGGTCAATGCATACATCAAAGCAATGGAGGACATCCAAAAACAATCAATTGAGGCAGGGGATCCAATTTCAGAAGCAACAATGGTAACAAAGGGCATTACTGCCATGTATCGTGCGGAGGTCTTCATGAAGGAATGTGAGGAGTGGGATGACAAGCCCCGTGGGGACACTTCACCAGGTACACTCGGTGCCAAACCCTTAGAGCCCAACACGGCCATGGGGGACTCGCAAATGCAGCAACCAGTCATCCAACAGATGCATTTTTAGACCGATTCGAAGGGTACATGGACAACATTGCCAACGCAGCAACGGTCAGTGAATCGAAGCGGATTGCCAAACTTGAGGCCACAAATAAACAACTTGTAACCACCAATGCTTCCCTCACGCAACAACTACAGAAACTAATTGACATCAATGTGTCACTCACCTCCAAGGGTGGCCGCCCCCCAGAAACTCCAACCAAAACCTTCAAAGCAGCAGTAGCAGGGGGCGAACCCACACCACCCACGTCTGACAGCAGTGGAGGTAAGCCCAAAGACAAATGGTTTTTTAAGTATGACCCAGAGGGCTATTGCTGGTCACACAGCTTCCGCGTTACAGTTGGGCACAGCTCCCAAACATGTGACAAGCCCAAAGACGGGCACCAATACAATGCAACATGAGAGGATACCAAAGGCAGAAAATGCTACAATGACAAGTGGACCCACACTGACAGGGAGCTTAAGGGGTATTGGGCCTGACGATGTGGGGCGGGAGCTGACACGTGCAACAAAATAGATAAAACTAGTTTTACTAATTATGTTCAAACAGATCGGAAGAGCACAAGTCTG